>PVIA01006901.1:0-90559 GCA_004024845.1 Tonatia bakeri | reverse complement strand
TACAATGGCCCGTGCATCACTGTGTCTGACTTGAATTTATGCCGCTTCTTCCCATGTGCGCCATTGTCCCCTCAGAGCAAAGACACTGAGGTAGATCCTGGCTTCGCATCTTCAGAGGGTGCATCTCTGCTGTCCTCTTGTCACATGCCCTCTCTTCATGTGCTCAGAGGGGCATTGCATGTTGTACATTATAGACCACACATCTTTTACATCCATCGTTTCCTATTTATCCCTTGAAGATCTCTGAAAACACATGAGGTCAAGGATTGGCTTTATTCTTTAGCCTCACTCTCTGGAGATTCCTTCAAGTTGTTTGGACCAGTAGCTCACTCCTGTGCACAGCTGAGCAGAAGTTCAGCCCTTGGCCCACTGGAAGACATTCGGGTTAGTTCCAGTCTCTGTCTATTGCAGATGAAGCTGCTATGTACAGGCTTTGTGTGAACACACGCTTCTATTTCTTTGGAACCAATGCCCAAGAATGCAATCACTGGATTGTAGTTCCAAGTTTTGTAAGAAACTGCCAAACTGCTTTCCAGAGTAGATGTACCATTTTATACTCCTACCAGCAACATATGAATGATCTAGTTTCCTTGAATTCTCACCAGCATTTGGTGTTGTCACTATTTCTTTTAGCCAGTCTGATAAGAACATACATCTCATTGTGGTTTCAATTAGCATTTTCTTGATGTCTACTGATGTTAAGTATCATTTCATTTGCTTATTTGCCATCTATATATCCTCTCTGGTGAAATGTCTTTTTTTGTCTTTTGCCCAAATTCTAATTGGATTGTTTTTGTTGTTTTGTTTTACTATTGAAATGTGAATATTTTTTACATATTCTGGATACTAGTCCTTTGTTGAATACACAGTTTGCAAATATTTTCTCTCAGTCTGCCAGCCCCTTTTTTATTCTTTTGGCAGGATCTTTCACAGAACAAAAGTTTTAAATTTGGATGAAGTCCAATTTATCAAACTTTCCTTTTGTGAATTGTGCTTTTGGTGTCTGGTTTTAAGAATTATTTGCTGAGGACTAGATTTTGAAGATTTTCTTCTAGGTTCTTCTAAAAGTTTTATAATTTTACATTTAAATAGGTGACCCATTTTTAGTTAATTATTACATAAAGTGTAAAATTTGAGTTGAGGTTTACTGTTTGTTGCTTTGTTTGTTTTTTGCTTATTAAAGTTCAATTCCCCTGGAATCTTTTGTCAGGAAAATTAATTTTCCTTCATGGAATTGTTTTGCACCTTTGTCAAAACTAGGCAGGAATATTTGTGTGGGTTTGTTCCGGGGCTCTCTTCTGTTCCAGTGCTCTATGTCTGTCCCTCCACGAACACCACACTCTCTTAATTCCTGGAGCTATGTGAGGTCTGGAAGTAGGGTAGACAGATTCTTCACACATTGTTCTTCTTCGTCAAAACTGCTGTAGCTCTGCTAAGGCCCATGTCTTTAAAAATAAATTTTAGAGTGAGCTTGTCTATGCCTACAGAAACCTTGCTAAAATCTAACTTATGTTTTAACTACTGTATTTTCCACTCTGAATATTTTTCTGAAAATATTATCAGTTTGGTTTTGTTCAAGTTTCCTTTTTTCCAAATGCTAAAATTCATTCATTCATTTATTCATTCACTGAACTATTGTGTTAAGCACCTGCTATGTGCCGGGAACTGGGCAGGTCTTTTGAGATGCAAACATAAAAGTGCATGCTCACTTTCTTCAAGGAATGCAAGGTTTTGATCTGATTGTTAACTCGGAAATTTATTTTAAAAATAAATGTTTTTTTAAGTGTGATTATCTATCAGACCCTAAATTTAATATCTTCAATAGATGGTACTTTATACAGGGAAGCCAGGGTTCCTGGGGAGAGAACTAATTTGCCTGGATTATGCGTGATCCATGCTGCTTAGGTGCAGAGGTATCTCCAAGGGGGAAGCAAGGCTGAGATGAATGTCCTCATTGTTTTTCTCTTCCTCGACAAGCTACTGTGCCTTTCACAAGTTAAGGCAAGTAACCAAGAGCAAGCCATTCATTCATTCATTCATTCAATCAATCAATATTTGTCTAGTACCCAGGACTTGCCAGGCTTAGAGTCAGGGGTGGAACTGAGGCCAGAGAACCATCACAGACTGACACCAGCACCTCTGGGGTCCAAGGAGAAGGGGTGAATGAGAACCATGGAGAAGGAGCTGATGGTGGGAAGCAATGTGCAGAGGTCAAGAGTGGGAGGAAGTATGGCTGCAGCTGGAAAGGCAAGTGGGCCAGAGTACCCCTAGCGGAGGGTAGGGGCAGCCACACCAACAGCTGCTGGTAGAAGCAAGCCCCAGAGGCTTTTGGCCATGTAGGAATCTTTGTAAGCTTGTTGGTTCCAAGGAAATACTGCCCTTCTTTCAGCCTAGCTCTGAACAGGTTGAGGAACAGAATGACAGACAGAGACCATGTAATCATGTAATGAGGCCTGGCCACAGGACTCAGCCTCAAGGTCTCTTCCTCTATGCAAGGTCTCTAAGCAGATTTGTATTTGAAGATCCGGATTTCTCAGGCTGCAGTGGGGAGGTGAGCACAGGGTATGAATTGGTTTTAGAAAGAGCTCAGGGGCCAAAAAGCCATGGCCTTTAATTCTGAGAGAGGGGAGTTGTGAGCCAGAGGGCCTGCCACAAGCCTGGACACCTCCTCCCTCCCTGCGGCCACTGCTGTCACTGCTGCCACTGCTGCCACTGCTGCCACTGCTGCCTCTTCTCTTTTCCTTTCCAGGCTATGTTCAGCCCCTCTCCTCAGCCTTTTATTTCTGTCTTCTCATAGGCCCTCTCTCTGATTTTGATTCGAATTTGTAAAATATGTTCACCGTGATATAAAAAGAAGGTGCAGAATTCCACAGAGAGTAAAGGCATACAACTTCCTGACAGATGTTCCATGGCCCATGGGAAGCCAGGCTTCACCCAAGGCCTGCCCTTCACTTCCTGAGGGACCTAGGTGTAGCATCCACAAACAGAGCCAGGGCCCGGGTCCCCGCACCCTGCCTAGGAGACTGCCTCTCCTGCCTGCTTTGAATAAATGGCACAGGGCATGCACACAAGTGATTATCAGTTTAAAGGTCTAGACTGCAGATCCAGGACACTATTTATGTTTTTTGATGGGTGAGGTAATAGAGGAAGAAAAAGATGAAGAGTGTAAACTTTTAAGAATTTTTTTAAAAGAAAGCACTTACACTTGTGTCCTAGGACACTCCTTTTAAACACTAGCATTTATTATTTTATTTTAATATTCAAGACATAAAATATTTCATACCATAGAAATATGGAGAAAACTATAATCCCAGGTAATCACCATTCAAAGTTAATAATTATGACTATTTTGTTATTTACTGCAGATATATTTCTTGGAAATAAAATATTGGTACTATAGCTCACCCCACTGTTCCCACAGCACTCCTCAGGGGCTCTTCGTGTGCGGGAAAGGAGCAAGGGGCCTTTCACATCCTACTGCAGCCCCTCCCCATGCCTGTAAAAAGCACAATATCATTGTTTGTAAAACTTCATCAGCAGCACCATTATCTCTGCATCCTTCTTTTTAATTATTACTTTTTCCGCCCAACCTTATACCCTCAGGACTTATGCGTGTGGATACAAGTGGAGCTACTTCCCTCACTTGCAGCCCCAGGGAACATTCTGTTCCATGAAACATGCCCCATTCTTTACCCAGGCCTCTCCTGATTGCCATTCAGGAGGGGTCCAGTCTTGTACTTTGCAAATAGTGTTGCACGTGCTGGGCCTGGCGTTTTCTCTGTGGTGGACCATGAGCCCAGGGCTTGCAGGGTGACGGGATGTGGGCATCTCCTGCTCTTTCATTTGTTGCCACATCTCCCTAACTTCTTTATGGCCATTTAAACTAGCACAGCAGTGCAAGGGAGCTGCCTGGCTCTGCACTTCCTGGACCCGGTTGATGTCATCCAGGGGGTGTAAAGTGACATCTTGTATACCATCTGCACATTTTCCCATCACTAGGCAGGGCGTGCAGCTTTGGTACATGGCGTTTTAGTTCTCCGAGCCGAGGGTCTGTACCTGTCCCTGACCAGTTTCCGAGGGGTGCCTTGTCTTCACACGCTGACTGTTGGAATTCTTCGTGATGAACCCAGCAGACTTTGTCACTTCTAAGTTCTGCATGTTATCTTCTTTCAGGGTCAGGGTCCGAAATTTACTTTCTGTTCAACTTAGGTTTTTACTTTTAATGCAATCAAATGTGTCATTTTTTTTCTTTCTGCCTTCCACTAGTTTTTAAAAAGGAAAAAAATAAAATAAAGCATCCTCCCTTTCCTCACGGACACAATCCCTTGTGTGTCAGAAAGTGCCCGAGCATTCAGGAAGTGCCGGGCGGCAAGCGCGCGTGACGGCAATGCTGCGGAGTTGGTAATCTGGGGGACACAAAACAAATCAACGTTAGTCAAAGGATGTGAAACATGGCCCCAGACAAACGCTCTAGAGAGCCTCACTTCTTATATAAAAGTAATTTTCAAAAGATGGAGGAAATCTTCTTTCTCCAGTGTTTTCTAGCGGGCCAGGAGCCCTAACTGTTCCTGCCGGGTCAGAGCGGCCTCCTGCGGTCTCAGCGCCCTCCTGGGCGCTCTCGCCCGAAAATGCCCTGGACACCTCGGAGGTGCGCTCTGGTGTTTAAAACAGTGAGCGCAGAGCTACGGAGCAGCTGCCAGCGGGGCGAGAGACGCGGGGCGAGAAAGATGGGGGTGAGCTAAGTTCTTCCAAAGACTGTCTTGCAGAAACATTAAAAAAAAAAAAAAAGAAGGAAAGAAACTGACAACTCTTCATCTGTTTCCACTCGCCTGCAATAGCTGCAAAGGCGCGGCGCAGACCTCTCCGGGAAGCATGCGCGCACGCCTGTGTCTGTGTTGCTCTGTTTGAGGGTCGCTCTGTTTGAGTGTGAGAGTGTAAAGGTGAAAAGGCTGAACACTACCAACTTTTCTCCTTCCAAACAACCACACGTGAAGAACAGGGCACTCAGGTCTTCGCTGCTGTGGAAACGGGTCTCCTGCCACTTCCATCCCTTAAAAGAACTCTGGCCTCTCCAGTTCCGGGCCTGTCTTCCTCCCCGCCCCCCCCCCCCACCGACGCTCCCCTGCTCCTCACCGCACTCCCTCCCAGGTCAAAGCCGGCAAAGCCGGCCCGCGAGGCAAACGCGCACCCGCAGCCTCGGGCCAGAGCTTGTGGGGCCTGCACAGAGAGGGGGTGTCGGCCCAGGGGCACGGAGAGGAGGGACGGGAGGAAAAGGGAAGAAAGGCGAGAGGACAGAGAGTCGTCGAGATGCTGAGAAAAGGCGATGTCCGAGGATTCTCTGGGCGTAGCGGGGAAAACCTTCAGGAAGCATGTCGGACGCGGGTCATTGGTGGGGAGGATGGGAGTCCTGCTGCCCACCAAAGGAAATCGGGAGGGAGAGGTCAGCAAGGAAGAGACATCGCTGCAATTACGAACTACAGAGTCATTTAAGTGGGGAAGAGCCCAGAAAGTGAGAACCCGGGTTTTAGAACGTAAAGAAGGAGCGCGACCGCCGTCCGGCGACCTCTCCAGGCTCTCTGGGTCCCCTCTGAGCGTCCCGGGATCCCGGAATCGGGATCACATTTATACCCGGCCCAGGCCTTCTGGCCGGTATAAAAACTCGGAGCTGCATTCCTGCTCAGCGTTTCAGGACAGGAGCGACTGGGACCCCTCAGCCTGTGCAGTGTCCCCCCTGCGCGTGTTTTCCAGGCGCACGTCGCGGCGTCTGAAGCGAGGTGGGGACCCTGGGAACACCGCTGCGTTAGAAACCCTACAAAACCTGCTCATCAACTGGCGAGAGGGCGGGCCGACACCACGCTGAAAAGATACTTTTCATTTTGACTTAAATTTTGTACAATTTATAACGATGTGTTTCTGTTTTCCAGAGAGAGAGAGAGAGAGAAGAAAAGAAAAGAAAAGAAAAAAGAAAAGAGAAGTTGCACTATCACACTTTTCACTCTCCTAGCTTTTCTTTCTTGCTGACACGCCCTCCACAAATATACAGGAGGTCCTGGGACAGGAGAGACCTTCTTTAGGAACGCGATAGGAGTATGCTTTGATACACTGAAACTTCTTACGTATTAAATGTTCCCCTTGAAGAATCCATGTAAAATCTATATATTAATCCCAACTGACCAAAAAAAAAAATTCACACATCCCAAAATATTCACCAAGGTCTTACAAAGTCCAGCGAAGCTCAGGGTAATAAGACAATGAGAAAAGGGTCGTGGGCGGAGTAGGTTTTATTGCAATGCCTGATAAAATTGTTCTTTCTCGAATTAAACCTCATAGGAAGAGGTAGGTCGCGTCAAGGCAGGAGCGCCCGCCACCCGTCGGTGGCTGGGGACGTCGCTGGGGCCACTGTTGCAGGGACGAGGCCGCAGCGGCGGGCCACAGCGCCCCCTCGCCGCCCGCGAGCACGACTTCGGGCCCGCGCCAATCCGGCTCCCGGCGGCTGGAGGAGGCAGGTCGTGCTGCGTCTGCAGAGTGCCTGGGCCCGCGGCCGCCGCTCTCCGGGAGAACCCTGGAGTCCGGGCCGCATTTCTGGCGTTTCTCAGGGCTTAGCCGGGGAACCCGGCTCCGGGAAACGTACACCTTCACACCACCTTGTTCTAGGTGCATCGGCCACTGTGGGGACAAGAAAACAAAAATGTGACCGTGTTAAACTTCTTTTTTTTAAATGCACACACAGGGGAGGGAAGGGCCCACTGCCAATCTGGATGTGCACATGGTCCACGCAATTGCACCGTCGAAGCAGTTCCTCGGTTTGTCTCGTGTGCCAGCCTGTTCTCTACTATTTCAGCTCGGACGTAATTGGAAAGAAGCAGAAGCCAAAAGCCTGACCCACTCCGGCGCTCCGCAAGCCGTAGTGCCCCTTTGCGCCCGTAAGCAACGCGTCCAGGTCCCTGCTCCCCGGGAGCGGCTCTCCCCTCAGTGGCCCGACACTTGGTGCAAGGAAGCTCAGTCCACCCTGACAGGCGGCCGCGCAAGGAGCCACTGCGTTTGGCCTCGACCCTTGCCTCATGTCTTTTCAATTGATTTTTCAAAAAGAAGGCCAAGCCAACTTTAATCTAAGGGAAGGAAAAGTGATTTTACAAAATCAGGGAGCTTTAAATCGAAACGGAGTTATATATTCCAGTAACAATGCAGACCGTGAGTTTTAATGTCTCTGCGTAGGCATTTTAATTTGCTACAGTCACTACCAATAAAAACGGCATGTAGTGCGATTCGACTGTTTAATAGTGCAAGGTAGACGGTTTTTATTAGTAGCAGGCAGCAGTATGGAAAATTTAGATTTCAGTGGAGGAGTGTAATTGCTGGGGGGGAAATACACTCAGGAAGAGGCTGTCTTTAGAATCAGCAGCGCTGAGCAGAGAGGGAGCAGGCAGTGTTTCTGGATACGCACCCTGGGCAACGGGGAGACCCTCCAAAGCCACGTGCACTTGTCTGGTTAGATACCTAATTGATGTCAAAATCGAGTGTATTCCGAGCGAACTCCCTTGCTCCAAACTGGGGATGTTTTTGTAATAATTCGCTGTTTTCTTTTCTGCCCCAGGAAGAGATCAGTAGGGGGAGAGGGAGGGTGAGGGGCTGAGCCCCAAATGCTAATGAAACCACAGCAGGAACTGGTCTTTAGAAATGGAAATTCTCGAGGCCATTCCTTCTTGGAGATAAAAAAATTAGACCTGATTTTTTTCACTTAAACTATTTAAGTGGAAGAGAACCAAAAGGTTGCAATCTAATCTGTTGCTGCCTGTGCTTGTCATCCAAGTGTGCACGACTCATTTACAGCTTCTTTCCAGCCAAATTCCCTCCAGAAAGACCAAAAATGTCATAGATCCTGTCACTGGCTTGCTCCACAGGGCGGCTGGGGCCTCGCTCCCGCTCTCTTTCTTTTTCTTTTTTCTCTATACAATAATTGTTTTAAAATATCGGCCCTGCACTGAATTCTGACGTTCCACTTGGGGTGGAAGCACTGTTGGAACGCCTCTGCTGCGTCCTTGCAGAGGCCCAAAGCGCGTGGGAAGTGGTGTGTGCGGGAGGGGAGCGGTGGTGGGGAGTGCTGTGCTGGGGGGAGTGAAGATTGATGGATAGAGGGGGCAGGGCTGTGGTCTGCAGGAATAGTGGTTGGGGGAGGAACGCTGGGCCGGGGTGTGAGGGCTGGTGAAGGACGTACGGGTTGGTCGCTAGGAGGAGAAGGCGGCTAGTGCTGGTGTAACCACCTGGACGGCACCTATCAGGAGTGACATGCCTACAGGCCAAGGAGCACAATTTGCACCTGGTTCCCTGGGATCGGGCTCGATCAAACTCAGCCTGTGTTTTTGAGTGTTCCTCGTGAGCTCAGGCTGATGGCTGGAGCCTTGCGATCCTGCGTTGCAAGACTCGCCAGCGACCCGGAGGATACTCGATAAACGAGTCCGTTAAGAGGGTTGCAGAGCCCACAGGGCTGGGGAAGGGGGCTGGGTGAGGCGGTGGAAGAGGTGTGGGGGAAGGACAGTTGTAGGCCTGGGTTGCCATCTAAGGTGTTCTCCCCTTACAGGTTGCCCACCCGAGACAGCCTTCGAGGAAGAGGCACCTGTTGGGTGGGCGCCCCCACTCAGACCGGCACACACCAGACGCCCTGTGGAGCCAGAGTTCCCCTTCGGTGATTCCCGGCCTCCTCTTCCGTGGGACCCCGGTGTGGGAGGGGTGGAGGAGGAATGAGGATTGGGAGATTTTCGGGGTTCCAAAGCTACGCATCTCTCCCTAGGCCCCGCAAGGTGCCCCCCGAGACGACGTGTTACCTGAGCTACCTGCGCTGCCGACTGCTCCCGAGCCACCGGTCCTTAGCTTCACGTCAGGCCGGAGGCGGTCTGTCTGTCCAGTGACAATCATTCCCCTGAGTGTTTTACAGCACGAATCCAAAAAAAGAACTCGAGTTTTAAAAGGCAAAACCCTTTTGGGGGTGAAGCACTGGCAACGCATTTTAAAACATTCACAACCTGGGAAAGTGCAAACACTCGTGGACCCGGATCTTCATCACGGACTTCGGGGCAGAAGGCTCACCTCAGGGCTCTCCTGGCAGTCCGCAGCGAAGGCGCCCCGGATCCGGGTCCCACGGGGAGACGCTGAGTGGCGCGGGGCAGGCGACCAGACGCGGGGCCACGCGGGGTGCCTCCCACAGTGAAGCGGAGTAGACCCAGGAAGGTGGAAGTAAGAGCCGCGCACGCCACCCCCAGGATGACTCAGGCTGCCAGTGCCTTCATACCCCCCCCCCATCATCCCGCAAGCTATCGGCAGGGACACTGGGGTCCGGCGCGCAGTCACCTGGGCGAGCCTGTTCCGGGTGAAGAGGGGGGCTCGGACTGTTCATCCACCAAGCCTACCAGCCCGGCCAGACTGCAGGAGGCCTCTTTCTAGTCCTGGCGCGCGGAGCCGGGGGGCGGGCCAGTGGCTGCGTCGGGACGGGGTGGCGGGGGTGGGTGGGGGAGGTGAGAAGGTGGCTACGGCGGGAGAGGGGGCCCGGCTGGAAGTACAGAGGAGTGGGAGGGGGTGCGCGCCGGGCCGCGCGGCTTGGCCCCTTCAGGTGGTGGGGCGGAGGGCCGCGGGGCTAGGGCTGCGCGAGAGGCGGCTGCGCCACAAAAGCCTGCGCGTCCCTCCCTCCTCTTTCCTCCCAGCTCCGGCCCCCTGCCCCTCAGCTCTGCCTTCCCTTCTCCTCCCCTCCCGGCTCCGGGCTCCTCCCCCAGATGCGGCTGGGCAGCTGGATCGGGCGGAGCGGGCGGAGCCAGGGAGGGGGCGGGCACCCGAATATGCAGATGAGCGCGTGACGGACAGCTCTGCGTTCCAATGTCCCTCGGAAACTCGAGCGCTCCTTCCTCAACTCCTCACTCCCGACTCCAGACTCCCCCAAAACCGACTGCCGGCCTGGCGCGCGGCTGCGCCCACTGGCTCCACGCTGCCGCCGCCACTGCAGCCACTGCCGCCGTCCCACCGCTCCCCCGGCCCGCGGGCCGCCCGGGCTAGTGCGCGGGTCGGCCTGCCTCGGCCCGCTGCCTCTGCGCCCGCCACCGCCCCGCGCCCCGGCCGGGCGTGGATGGAGGGCGCCGCGAGCCCGGCCCGCTGCTCGGCGTGACGCGGGCCCCGCGCCCACCATGTCCTACCCGCAGGGCTACCTGTACCAGGCGCCCGGCTCGCTGGCGCTTTACTCGTGCCCGGCATACGGCGCTTCGGCGCTGGCAGCGCCGCGCAGCGAGGAGCTGGCGCGCTCGGCGTCGGGCTCCGCATTCAGCCCTTACCCGGGCTCGGCGGCCTTCACCGCGCAAGCAGCCACTGGCTTCGGCAGCCCGCTGCAGTACTCGGCGGACGCTGCCGCCGCCGCCGCCGGCTTCCCGTCCTACATGGTAACCGCGCGGGCGGGAAGGGACGCGGGACTCCTGGGCATGGGCACCCTGATCGGGCTGCAGGCGGAGAGGGCCCCGGGATCCTCCAGCAGGAATCGTGCTGTGGGCGGTGGCTCCCGCGTCGCGGACTCAGGCCGCCGCGCAGCTGGCAGGACCAGAGTCCGGGGTGAGAGGCAGCGCGGCCGGCCGGCGACATTCTTGAGCCCGGGCCGGGACGCGCGCCGATTTCCTTAGGCTCCCAGGGTAAATTTTTCCTAAGAACGTGGAAAGTACGACTACGTTGGTATCGGGTTCTGTTGTGGGTTGTCCTTAGTTCAGGTACGAAGGCTTGGCGAGGGGTCCTGAGCGGGCTCGGGGCTCGCTTCTGTCCGCTCGCGGTGCGAGGGTCGGCGCCACTGGGACCTCCGGGGAGTCTGCGGGCGCTTAGCAGTTATTTGCGGAGATTGGGAGGGGTCACGGGTTTGGAGGAGGGAGCGAAGCATAAGCTAGGGCTCTGGGGCCTGGCCCAGCCCGCCTTGGTCTGGTTCTTAATCAGTACCGCAGGCTGTACTTTCGAAAAATATGTCGGTGGACATGTGGCCCGTCAAGTGCCCTCTCGGTCCCCTGGGCACCGAAAGCAGCGCCTGCTCCCCGATCCCGGGTCGGCCCACGCGCCTTGGGTCTGCTGCTGGGTCCCGCGGCTGTGTTGGTGGAGCGCCTTTCGGGTGATTGAGGCCGTTAAAGGGTTGTCGGCACTGCCCGCCCTCGGTGGAATTTCAGGGCAGCGACTGAGTAGCTGGGGCCTTGGTGAAGGCTGCAAATGCCTCGAATTTAAACGTTAAAGGCTGAATTAAAATGCTAATTACCGCGTATTTGAAGAATTCGAAACGGTGACTGGCTTCTGAGTTGCAAATTGGATTTGCGGAGCTTTGGACCCGTGAATAGCGGAGCGGGGGATCGGGGTGGTTTTTTAACCATGTAAGGGCGGGGTGGGTGGGGGTGCGGGGGGGGGAGGGGAGGCCGCAGCACTTGAGAATCCAGAGAAATTTAGATATCAAGAAACTATCTTCGGGCCTGTGTGTGCCTGCATGTTGCGTGCCTCTCTACTCGCGGCCTAGGGGTTTTGCAGAAGATATGCCATTTTAGAAAAGTGAAATAGTTCAAAATTTTGTGAATAAAGCTGTAGCTGTGTGTGTGTGTGTGTGTGTGTGTGTGTGTGTGTGTGTGTGAGATCAACAGCTGGCCTTAATAACCCACTGAGTTTCCCCCCCCCCCCCCCCGCTCTGATGCTGCGGGAAGCGCGGCTCCACCGCGGGAGACGCCGTGGGAAAGGCGGCCGCGGACTGTCCAAGGGGTTGCCTTCGGGCGGGTGCTTGCCAGGTACCCGCGTACCCCAATCACCAGGCTCTTGTCGGTTCTAGGGCACGCCCTACGACGCGCACACTACTGGGATGACCGGTGCCATCAGCTACCATCCCTACGGCAGCGCGGCCTATCCCTACCAGCTCAACGACCCGGCGTACCGCAAGAACGCCACGCGGGATGCCACGGCAACGCTCAAGGCCTGGCTCAACGAGCACCGCAAGAACCCCTACCCCACCAAGGGGGAGAAGATCATGCTGGCCATCATCACCAAGATGACCCTCACGCAGGTCTCCACCTGGTTCGCCAACGCGCGCCGCCGCCTCAAGAAGGAGAACAAGATGACGTGGGCCCCGAGGAACAAAAGTGAGGATGAGGATGAGGAGGAGGGCGACGCGGCCAGAAGCAAGGAGTGTCCGGATAAGGCGCAGGAGGGCACCGAGACATCCGCGGAGGACGAAGGTGAGCGGTGAGCAAGGCCTCGGCTGGCTCTAGGTCTCAGGGGAGTTTTCTTCCTAGGCGGGGTGCAGGCCTGAGGGAGGGGAGGACGCTCCGGCCCCACAGCCCAGGTTCCAGCCTGGACAGCCTCTGCCGTCATGGCAGTAGTGGGCCTAGAGACGTCTCGGGGTGCTTTCCGGGAAGGCCGTGCGCCCTCTAGGCTGTGGCAGGTTTTGGGTGGAGGTGAGGAATGTAATCGGGAAGGCCTGGTATGCCTGGACGTGGGGCAGAGGGGCCCCGGGCACCTGCGCTGTTCCACGTGCCACAGACGGTGCCCGCGCCCCTGCAGGGATCAGCCTGCATGTGGACTCGCTCACTGATCACTCCTGCTCAGCCGAGTCGGACGGGGAGAAGCTACCATGCCGTGCCGGGGACCCCTTGTGCGAATCGGGCTCGGAGTGCAAGGATAAGTACGACGATCTGGAGGACGACGAAGATGAGGAGGAGGAGGGCGAGCGGGACCTGGCGCCGTCCAAGGCCGTGACCTCGTCGCCGCTCACTGGCGTGGAGGCGCCGTTGCTGAGCCCCCAGCCGGATGCTGCGCCCCGTGGTGGTGGCGGCGGCGGCGGCGGCGGCGGCAAGACGCCCCTGGGCAGCCGGACGTCCCCGGGCGCGCCTCAGCCCGCCAGCAAACCCAAGCTGTGGTCTCTGGCCGAGATCGCCACGTCGGACCTCAAGCAACCTAGCTTGGGCCCGGGCTGCGTGCCGCCGGGGCTGCCAGCAGCCGCAACTCCCTCCTCCAATGGGGCTCCGCCGGGCGGCTCGCCCTATCCTGCGTCCCCGCTCCTCGGCCGCCACCTCTACTACACATCTCCCTTCTACGGCAACTACACAAACTACGGGAACTTGAACGCTGCGCTGCAGGGCCAGGGGCTCCTACGATACAACGCTGCGGCGTCAGGCCCGGGAGAGGCGCTGCACTCAGCGCCCAAGGCGGGCAGCGACGCCGGCAAGGCCGGCACGCATCCACTCGAGCCCCACTACAGGCCCCCGGGCAGCAGCTACGAGCCCAAGAAAGGTAGGCTGCTGCGGCTGCGGGTCCTCTGGGAGGGACAGCCAGCGGGGCCGGTTAGTCAGCACTCCCAAGAAACCCAGGGAAGGGGCCTGGAGACCTGACCCATGGATATGCGAGAGAAATGTTTGTCACTTAAAGGAGAAAGGAGAAAAGAGTGAGTGCACCACGCTTTGACTAAAGCAGTAAAAATTAGAAGTGATGGGAATGATGACTCCAAAAAGAGAGACCCTTGCCTGGCGAGGAGACCCACCTCATTATTATGTGCCCTTTATTTATTTATTTAGTATGATCGCCGTCCTCATCATGGCAGTTTTAGTTTGGCAAAGACAAACTGCCACAAAATGCAAATTACAGTTTGTCCCCACACTGACTGAGTTTCAGCTTCCTGTGTTTTGTTGTTAATAGAGTGTCTCCTTCTGCCTTTGACTGGAAGGAAACAAAACGTTCCAGTTATTCCCAGAGGCTTTAGTTCTTCAAAATAGAAAAACCAGAGCCTTTTTCCTTTCTCCCCCTTTCTCTATAATGCCTCTGTTGCTCATAATTTGGGCTTGAGCTGGTAAGACCTGTAAAAGAAGCCCAAGGGAGTAAGAAAATGAGAGCTAAGAAATGTGACCAAAATCTGTTTCAGGACAGCCGGGTGGACAGTTGGTCCCTCTAACTGTTTGCAGGATGCAGGGACCGTTCCTGGGTGTGCGGGGTGGTGGCTGTGCTGCTGTCTGACAGACAGATGGCTGTGGGGTTGGTTCTGACTAACTGCCCCCTCCCCTGACAGATGCCAGTGAGGGCTGCACCATGGTTGGTGGGGGCGTCCAGCCCTACCTATAGAAGGGCCGAACACAGCAATGCAAGTAAGTGGGCACCTTGGTGTTTCCGCCCACCCTGGGGGTGCCTCCCTGCACCGATTGCTCTGTAACCTTGCTTAATGTCTTATTTCTTGCTTCTTGTCCTGGGATCTGAGGACAGCATCACAATCTTCTTGGTCTTTCCTTTAAGTGGAAGAGGATTTGATCTCTTTTATAGTTTTTTTTTTAATTTTTGCTCAAGATCTGCTTTGAAGAATTACTTCTTTAACTGGAATGGAATGAGTGTGTGTGCGTGCGTGCGTGTGTGTGTGTGTGTGTGTGTGTGTATACTGTTTTCTCAACCTGGGATTTTGGAATTTGTGTGCAATATAGATTGTCTTTACTCTGCTAAACACAGAATAGACAATTGGTTTGATGAGTTAGTGTTGCTGAAACTTGGTATCAGAAACCTTTCTAGATGGTGCTTGCAGAGTAAGACTGATAAACAAGAAGCACTCATCTTTTAGCAGGCCCACCCCCCCGTGACTGGATGGATGAGATAGGACCCTGTAGATCATCTGGCTCACAGTAATATTTCAGAAAAAAAGCTATTTTACAAATAGACAAAATCACTTCTTATGCATCTTTGAAGGTGGGAAAGAGACTGAACCCTTTCAGATGAATCCTTTTTATAATGTGATGATGTTGGTGTGGAACTGAAGGATTTGGGATGATTTGGTTTTTTCCTTGGTCCACAGGTAGGTGTCACAATTGCTTTGGAAAAAAAAAAGTCAGCAGGCCATTCTCTCTTCCCAAGTTAATAAATAACACAGATATAAAAAGCCGCTCTCTCACCGGGACCGCATCTCGTGCCACTGTAAAAGAAGGAGCCACAGAGCACTGTCAACCCAAACTAACGGAACAGACTTTTGTTGGATGTACGTGAATTTGTTGGCATAGTATAGCTTCCCCAATGTATGTGTGACTTTTGAAAACAATCTTTTTTCTCAGGATATCTTGAATTGATCACTTCATTGCCACGGTATATATGCTATAGGTGTGATAGGATTTACTGTAAAATTTATTTGTAAAAGATGTACACAGTAGAAATAAAACGTGATTGAAGAACTTGAGTACTTAAAAAGTGGAAACAAATTTGATATTTATTTTTATAATGATATAAAGCTTCTAGTAATTTATGCAAGTTGTATTGCAATGGAATCTAAACTTTTTGTAAATAAATTCTGCCTGGTTTTTATTTGAACATTGCTGGTTATACAATCTTTGTTGGTTGTTTAACAATAATTCTTTACTAATTTATATCTTAAATTGTAAATAAAAACAGACTAGACTACAGCAATATGATGTTTGGGGCTCCTTTTTCTTAAAAGAATGGTTTGGGTAGAGAGCCCCAGGGAGAGCAGTCCCTCCCCCAGGTGATCTGACTTCAAACAGGACTTTTAATGATAATGTGTAAAGTAATCTCTCCCTCCTGCTCATTAAAAAAAAAAGGAAAGGTAGAAGAGAAATAAGCAATAAGGGAAATACTATGATTTTAGATTATATACACATGTACTACAACAAAATTAAAATTTTGTGCCCTAAGTATGCAAAATAATTGTTAGTGTAATTTCTTTTAAAACTTAACAAAATAAAATGACCTGACACCCCTATGCTTTAGGATCCATTTAACATTTATTTCTGATCTTCGTTTATTGAACCTTCTCAGCAAAGTAAACTGGAAATTGAGGTAAGATGGATAATAGAGAGTTACACCCCCACCATAAATTACTGATGGAAATAATTGTTTATGTTAAAGCTGGAATTATCCAAATTGGCATAGATTATTCAGATTTATTGAATGACTTCTTAACTCTCCTTTTCATATAACTCACATTAAACACAAGGCGAAAACTGGGAGGAGAGATTTATTCTCTTCTCAGTGGCTCTCACCCTTACCCTGGGGGAAAAGAAAAGCTTAAACACCCTTAGACTATTGCCTCGTTATTGTGTTACTCACTATCTAATTATAGGACAAGTCTAGAATTTGTAGTCCAGTAACATATTTCCTTTGATTAGTATCATAAAAGCAGGAAACCTGTCACTTTAATTTTCAGCAAAATTATATGGATATCCATATAATATAATTTCAGAAAAGAAATGAACAATCATTTATTTCCTCTGCAAAGATAAATTGAGTGAATATAACTTACGGTTATAAAACAAGAATAATGGCTCCTCAGATTGCCCTTTAATCAATCATACACTTATTTTTCAAGAGGTTCATCTATTTTATTCCGTGATTAATAATGCTGCAGCATGAGCACATTATTGCATCCCAGCGGGGGACGTCCCGGTTGCTTTTAGCTGCTTTGGAATGGTCAGTTGGGGTTCATTATGGGCTGATATTGAACAATTTATAAAATCTTGTCTAAACATCTGCCAGCTCAGATAGGCCCATGTGTCTGAGGATGGGAAATTGCTGGACCAGTTGATATTGACAAACGGATCTCTCTCCAGTGGCTTTTTGTGCCGTAGAAATTAGTGGCCTCTTGCTGGGGTCTTGTTTGTTAGAAAGGGTATTTGAAAGTAATCTTAGGTACTTGAGGCAAAGCCATGGGACTGTGAACTGGACACAGGGTGGGGTGCTGGGCAGCAGGGGTTGTGGTGAAAAGGAGCAGATTCAGTTTTTAGTTTTCCATGACTTAGGTATTTTGTTGGTTTCAGATACATAACCATTTGGAGGTCAGACTTCAAGTGAATCTTGGGGGTAGAGAACTATTTTTCTCTCCTTCCTGCCTTCTTCAGTAGCAGACACGGAGAGATTGCGAGCTGAGCGCTGTCTCATGGGAGCCTGGACACTGGCTGGGAGTCGGGAGGAAGACAAATGCCAGTCTGCTAGTGAAAGGAGGCTGGGAGCTTCTTTGCTCCTTTTTGTTTTACACATGAAACCTCATAGAATTGCTGTGAAGATAATGATTTTTCCACCTGCAGATAGCATTTCAGATTACAATGTGAAGCTGATCGTTCGCTTTTATTAACATAAGCCATATTTCCTAAATCAGCAGGGAATGTGATGCACATGGCAGCAATATCGGTTATGTGTAATATTTTGAGTATTTTGAAGACTTCAGTGGAAAGGATGAAAGTGAACAATATTTAACAAATTAAACCCTGAAAGACCAGACACCCCAATTAAGATACTGCGCTGAAGACACTCCATCCCTTAAAGTGTAAAGTGTGTGAGTAGAACATCCAAGCAAAAATTGATCTCCGTGCATATGTTCAGAAACTGAAGCCTGGATAAAAGCTGTCTCCCTTTGGAACAGAAGATTGTGTTACCTGGACATGTGATACATCCCCCACACAGGCACACACCCCAGACAGACCCGGGTCTCAGGGACAACCTGCACCTTTCAATTGGTGAAAACTCAAAGCAGCTCAGGAGATTAGCCTAGGCTAACGAATCTTCTTTGATGTTTATATGCCCAACAAATTATCAAAGATTTCCATAACTTACACAGCCTACCTCCTGACCTGGATTTATTTCTGGAGAACTTGATTTTTAAATGTACACTAAGAACATAAAACCTGCAGGTGTTTAGAGGGATCTTTTTAAAGAAATGCAGAATGATTTATGAGCTTTTCATCATGCAGATCGTTAGTTAAGATGAAGGGGGGGAGGTATCTTTCATTGGGAAAGGAATTAATGGAGTCTGATTTTATTTTTGCTTTAAAATCTAGTTAATTAAAAGTAAAGTCGCCGGCTACAATAGCCATGTGCAGTTGTTCCCGGAGGGGGGCACATGGGGTACCCCGGAGCCACACGAGCGGCCGGGCGCTGGCCTGGGCGCGCTCCTGGCTCCGCGGCCCTTCAGCCCTCCCGGCCCGGGGTTCATTAGAGCTGATTTATCGGAATTCGCGCTTTAATCTCAGGTGGGCCCGGAGGCCCGGGGCTGCCGAGAGCACCGGGAGCGCTCGCCCGGCGGCCGGGCCTCCAGTGCCCGTCAAATGTCAACATTTGTTCCCAATAAAAGAGTTATTGTTTCTGCAAAGCTGCCTAGCCACTGCCTTTGAAACTTGAAAAGAACTTCATCCACCTTTGTCTGCTGTGAGGCAGGAGGGGCGGAGCGGAGGGCGAGGACGTGGGCTGCGGCTGCGCTGACCTCGGTTCTGGGGGCTCCTGCCTGCACTCCCTCGCGGGCCGCCGGAGCTTGTTTCGGAGGTGAGAGAGGCCGGGTCTGCACCCGGCTGCGCGCTGCACCAGATCATCTCGTGTCTGCAGACTCTGCTCGGTGCAGACCAATGCAGAGAAACGCTGGAATGCAGTACCCTCGCGCGAAACCCGCGTGCGTTTAGGGTCATTTAAAATTGCCTTAAATTGTTTATTAAAGAAGCTAAGAGTGAAGTGCACCTTTCGTTTTTTAAAGTTACGTTTAAATGTGCTCTAAACTTCCACTGCTAGAGTTGAAGTAAACAGAAAAAAGTTTGAAAAAATCATTCAAAATCAATTTCGTTTTTAGAGTCAACCCTTTTCAAATTTAAATACATGGAAGTTTTAGGAAGCTTCTTCCAAAAGGAAGACATTATTCAGGAATACAATATACAATGATTATCCACCACACAAGTTTTCTTTAGTTGTCCAGGCCATTGAACTCCCAAGGAAAACATTCATTTTAACTCCAAATTAAGGATATAAGTAGATCTTTTAAATATGTTTTTAATTACTTTTACAAAAACCCCAACATTTTAAACATTTTAAAAATCTGTCAACCCAAAAGGCAATCTGGGGAACAATACACATCTGTGATAGGTGGATATTGTGATTAACATCATTTGGATTTCTACAAATCACAAAGGGGACATGTCCCTTTGATGTACTTTCAAACCTTTATGTAAGTGACAAATCCCTACTGTTATTTTCAAGACTTATTATAAAGAGAAGTAATCTATGATAATATAATTTTCCAGTTGCTGAAAATTACTTTCTATTGGCCATAATGAAAGCACAGGCCAGCCCTCCCCTTTGGTTTGGCTCAAACTCTAGGTAACTGGTGTCTGAAGGTACACACTTAGACTTGAGCCATGGGTGGGAGAAAGAGAAGAAACTTCGGACTCCAGTTTTACTGTGGGCACCCCACAGTTTTACTGTGGGCCCCCATTTGTATGCTTCACCTGCATCTCCTGTGGAACACTTCTAACCCCACCCCCACTCACACAGAATAGGCTTGTGTTCCCTCTCCAGAGGACGGGGCAGTCTCCCACTTTCTAAGAAAGAAACTGAAGGTGCTACGAAGGAAGACATACTGGTAACAAAATAAAAATGGAATGGGTTATGAAATCTCTGTCATCTGTTCCTTGTAATCCCAGGTACAAGGAAAGAGGAAGTATGTTTTTGTTTGTTTAAGTCTGGCCCCAAGATATGAAGGATAAGTCCTTTTTAAGGTGTCCTAAAGTACTTTGTTCTATGGCAAACTGAAGGCAAATTAAACCTAATGCTCTTAAAAAACCGACTGTGAGGTCAGGGGCTGCCACCCAATGGGAACAGAGCCCATCTCCTTGGGAAATGCCCACAGGGAAGACACAAAACAACGCTCCGCCAGCACGTGCATCTTTGTGAGGAGATAAATTGTCAATTTATCGCGGGTAAGTTCTGATCAATTATTAATTCTCAGTGTCAACAACAGGGTTATAATTACCTTTGGTTATTTTAATATTTATTTTTCACTTCTCTGATCCAGTAATTAGTTAATGCTCTTGAGTAATGAACTCAGAGACGGAGCCCTCTCAGCCCCTCCTTTTTGGTGACCTTTAGGGAAAAACACTTACATTCGCCCTGTTCTCAGACATCATCCTCTGCCCGCCTGCCTGCCCGCCCGCCTGCCTCCATTCTACCACCTCCCCCGGCCGCCCTAAATAATGATCCCAGAGGAAAAGGGGAAAATGACAAACAAACAGGACGCAGCTGGAATTCATGAGGCTGATCAAAGTTAGAGGGACTGGGACTGCCTGCAACAGCTCGGGTCCGAGGTCCAGAAAGCTGCCGGCAGTTCTTGCTTCCCCCTCCAAGATCAAGAGAAAGGGCAAAGCGGACATTTAACCCCTGACTTGTTCTAACAGGGGAGAGGTGGGCCGGGGAGAGCCCTGTTTTCGGGCCGTGCTAGCACCCGCGGGACGGCCTGTCTGGCCTGGGGTTGGGAAGGGCACTACACCTTCGCCTAGCGCGGGTGCGGATCTCGAGTGCACTCCGCTCGCAAACCCCACCAGCCGCTCTGGACGGCGGGCAGGGATTCCTTGGCCCTGAAAGGTTGGGAGGTGAGTGAGGAGGTTAGGTGGGAACGAGTAGGTGGCCCTGGAAGCGGGGCAGCTGCTCAGAGCCCGAGAAGTGGAGAGTGGAGAGGCAGTGTCAGCCGGGGGAGCCGCTCCGCAGCGCGGAAGGAAGACGGGGGTTGTCCCTGTTATCGCCCTGCGCCTTTCGAACGCCAGCGGCCCAGGGAAAAGGTGCGCGAGCCAGAGGAGCCCGTGGATCGCAGTGGGTCTGCTCCCCGCCCGCCCTCTCCCGGGGAGCCCTGGGGCCCGAAATTCCTGATGCACTTAAGGTCCCCGCCAGTCTCGGGTCTGAGCACACGTATTTTGGCCCGGCACAACTGTAGTCATTTCTACAGGAAACTTCCCCCTCACTCTCTCCAGTTCCCTGGGCCAGCCGAGATGGGGCATCCTTCAGCGGACACCCCCAGACTCATTTCTTTACTGCGTTCCTCCAGCGCAGCGCCGCCACTTGTGCGCTTTATTGGTCATACTGAGGCCCTAAAAGGCAGCAACCTGGACTTATGCGGGTGACCAGAACGGCACCAGGTCAAGGGAGAGTGGACCGCCTGGCTCTCGTTGGCCCAAGGTCAGAGCTGGGAGCGCTTGGTCAGGGGAGGTGGGGTGAGGAGGAGAGGGAAGAGCCAGAGCCTGGGAATCTCCTGACGGGACTGTGCCTCCACCGCCCCCCACCCCGCCACCCCAGACAAGGAGGCCCAGGTCCAGCCTCCTGCTGATGTTCTCCCGCCACTTTCGGGCCTCCTTCCCTTCGAGGGGAGAGAGCGCCTCAGGTGCCCAGGCTCCCTCCGCTGACTAGCCTTTACGACCGAGCGACAACCCAGCCGCTCCTGGATGAGGTCCCATCCCCCCCCCCCAACTCAGGCTGCACTCAGGTGGCCCCATCCGGGCCCTGTTCGGGTTTCCTCACCCCAACTCCTGACCCCAGGAGGCTCCTTTCCCTGTCCCCCTCTCCCGGGCCCCACTTGTGCCCTCCCCTCAGCAAGTCTCCCCTGTTCCCCCGTCTCGGGCCGGCTCCCGGGCCTCCAGGCTCCGCGAGCAGGCTCTGGGTGTCTGCACCCCTCTTCCGAGTGCTGGTGGGGTAAGCCTGCCCTGCTCCGTGAAGGGTGGGGTGCGCAGCGCGGGGACCCCGTGAGGCCGCATCCGCGAACCGAAAGCGTAGCCTCCTAGTTTGGGACATGGAGGATCATGCAGATCGGAGGAACAGCTCTCCTCCGCAGCCTTGAAAGTGTCCAGGAGCTGGATGCTTGGCCTCCCAGGTTTCCCTAGCGTCCTTCCTTTCCGGATCTCTTTCTGCACGCACCCCTTTTCGTGGAGCTGGTGGCACAACACATTCGCGCAGCTGCGGGTCGCACTTGCCCTTGCTGAACGCTCCCCAGTGGTTCCACGAGCAGGCGGGGACCCTGCGCTTTGGCTGCTGCCCCCGGGACCCCAGAGGAGCTCGGCGTTGGGGCCGGCCTAGCGAACTGCACCTGCCGGGACACCCGTGGACAAATAGAGAGATAGTCCCGGGGACATGCGAGGAAGCCGGTGGTGTCTCCGCACGACTTCCCGCAGGCAAGTGACCTGTGAAACTTCTCTTTTTAAGGAAATTTTGCAGACAAGTCAGGGCTTGACATCGCAGTTAGTCACCTCGACAACTACCTCGCACCCCCCCCCCCCCCGTGCTTCTAAAAAAAAAATAAACGGCAGGAAGGCTGCCTGGAGGCGGTGACTGAGCCAACCTGGATGCAGCTCGGTCCGAGGCCCAGATGGGGGCGCCCGCGAGCACTCTAGGTCTCCAGGGTTTCTTCCTACTACAGCCCCGCTGGGCAGGTTACAGAATCAGGGGGGATTCTCCATCCCAGCCTAACTCCAGAACCCTTCTTTTCTAGGGCCTGTGGCAGCAGACCCGGTTGTGGCCCTTGTCCTCATCCAGCCACTGGAGGTTTTGACCTGGGGAGTCAGGTCTGGTAGTTCATGTGCAGAACCTGAGGAGCCTCCACCTCCCGCAGGCCAAAAAGGGTCTTTGATCAAAGGACCTGTAAGAGGTTACAGGGGAGGCCCTGGGGTAGGACTGGGGCAGGTGAGGTCTGATGGTGTGCTTTGTAACCTTTAGGGGTTGGAGCTCTGTTGTTGATCTGTGGGAAGTTGTGGCCCTGAGGCAACTCAGCTCTATCCTCCCTCCCAACAATACCTGGGAGCAACAGATCCCTGGAGGCCCAAACAGCCAAGATGGAAGAATGAGGGACAGATGGGTGCTCTGGGACCAACTCCCCAGGGCCTGCTGGCCTGGCTGCTCAGCCCAAATGCAGAGGCAGATCAGTTTCCTGGCCTACCAAGTGATGACGTTAGTTTATTTAAACAGGAGGCCCAGGCCAGTTCCAGGTTTATTCTTCCTGGCTTTCAAGCAGTGGAAAAACAATTTGTTTCATAATGATTATGTGATACTCAGCCCCTCAAATAAAAGTGTCCTTGGTGGTAATGGGCCAAGATATAAACAGGGGTTACTGAAGGGCCCAACCATGTGTATTTACCCCCTCCAGAAGGATTCATCTGGCTGGAGGGAGGGGACTTAAGGTTGAGCCCAAGCCCTGATGATAGATTCAGTTTACCATTTCAGTGTGGCTGGGTTTTTTATAACGGAGAGGGCTGGGTTAAAGACAAATCCTCACAGGGTCAACTTTCTACTGATTTTATAATCTTCAAATGTTCAGGTGCATGGTGCAAACCAGGCCCAGTTAGCAAGGGTAGATACTGGGGTTGGGGCACAGGGCAGCTGTCCTCAGGTCAGCGGCACTCAGTCTGATACTCTGAGATTGAAAATGCCACTGGTAGGAAACTGATTTACAAATGTTCACTGTCCAGACACATAGTGTGGGACTCACTTGTCCACTTGGCCTGGCCCTGACTGGATATCTCTGGGCCTTGGGCAGAATGAGGCCTGTGAGTGGAACTAAATCATCTGGTGTTAGGAGGTCCAGAGAAGCGGGTCCCTCTGGCACTGGCAGCCTGGGGCAGGACACCTGGGGGCAGATGCTGGCTTCCATGGTGAGGTCATCCCTGGAGTATGTCCCAGTGAGATGGAGTATATAGGTGGGGTGGCTTCCTTGGCCAGGCCCTACCCCTGGTCCTGGGAAGTGGTCCTGCAGAAGGAGCATTCTGAAGGTGGGTACATCTGGGCAAAGGAGCACAAGACAGTGGGATGCATGACAGTGACCTCTATGACCTTGGAAGTGGAGGTAGCAGTACTCAAGACTGTCCTTGTGTTGTTCTCTTAGTGGCCCAAGTGGCCCTCCCCGCAAAGCCTACCTCCTCTCATACATCCCAGTAGGATCTGCAAGAAGGCTTCTTCTTGTGTTAGGTGGCCTGGGTATCATCACCCACTGCCCTGGTAGTTCCACTCACAGGCCTCACTCTGCCCAAGGCCCAGAGATATCCAGTCAGGGCCAGGCCAAGTGGACAAGTGAGTCCCACACTATGTGTCTGGACAGTGAACATTTGTAAATCAGGCTTATAAACTGCCCAGCACTATGTGCTTTATCCTCTTACCTTGGAAAATACTCCTTCTAATGACAAGATTACAAAACATGTACAAAGCATGATTTCCATGGAAGTCATCGACATATGGAAGAGGACAGAATGTAATGATCACTGTGCATGCATGTCTGAGTGTTTTGTTCTGGGGGGGGCGATGTCTGAATTTGTAATAAGATAAAGACAGCATAATTCATAAATTATATATTTCATTTTTTCTTGTCAGCAGAATCACTCCTTATTTTGTAGTAATCAAGATTCTTATATAATTGGTGTTCCACCGAAATAATGAATCAAAAATTTGAAAGCAATTTTATTGAATGTGTACATTAAATATATTTTCAAAAGAAACTAGGGCACCAGATGTATCAATAAGAAATAAAAATAACCAACTTGCTTGTTTTCCAAAAGATATAATTTCTTCTAAAATATTCTAAGCTATCTATTAAAATCAAAAGGCGAAGTACACATTATAATCTATAAATATCAAAATTTTACATAAAAACATTAAAAATAAAACTGCAAGGTAGTAATATGTAAACTTTGATCCTCAATAGGAAAGGTTTGAGGAGCACACGGTGGGAGGGGCGGTAGTGGGGAAGGCAGGGGTGGAAGGTCCCCGGTCTGGCTCTCAGCCCTATGGAGGCATTCTGAGAGGGCCCAGCAGAAAGCAAGTTTGTGGTTATCCCTGCTGAGGCTCCTTGTGCCCTTCTGTATATGGGAAGTCAGTTCACTGGGGCTGTGGGGAAGATTGAATGCTAAGGTGTAGCAGGAATACTGGAGGCAAGACCCAGAAAGTGGCTTCCAGGATACCTGGTGTTGGACATCAGTGGATTGTAGGTTATGTGGACCACAGGTAATTTCAGGTAATCTGAGCCCAAGGAGCAGAGAAAGACACCAGTAATGATCTAAAAGGGGGAAGGGTCATGTGGAGAGGGCCTAGAGTTCACTTTTTTCCTTGGAGGTCAACAGCTGTTGGCCCAGCCACAATACAGCCACACTCAGGAGCATCTTTTGGGACATTCAAGGCTTCTGGTTTTTGAGCCCACCTCACCCATGGTGACCAAGCACCACTGACTTTGCAGGAGCACCTATCACCAGTGGACCAGGGTGTGATTTGAAGGGCAGCCTCTGATAGCCAAATTCTCAGCTTCCTGCTAACTTCACACACAGGAAGCTGGACCTGTTCACACATTGTACTGTTCACATCATACAGATAAGTCAATTTAGCATCTGTACAACTTGTATGTTTGATTTTTAAAATATATTCTATATTTTGGAGTAGTTTTAGGCTTATAAAAATCTGCCCAGCAAATGCAGAGAGTTTCCATGCCCCCAACCCCCAGTTTCACCTCTTATTTACATCTCACATTAGTGTGGTGCATTTGTCACAGCTGATGATCCACCATTGACCCATTACTATTAACTCAAGTTTCTAGTTTATGTTAGGGTTCACTCTTTTGTTGCACATTCTATGGGTTTTGACAAATGCACAATGTCATGATGTTTTATTTTATATTGTACAAAAATAGACCTCTTCCTGACCTCAGAGGTTCTCTTAGACCTCTGAGAGAAATAATTGATCCAACCAATCAATAAATACAACAAATTATAATAGAATGAACACATGAATATATAAATAGGTCAAATAACATAATTGCCAAATAAAAAACAAGGCATCTAGTTATCTTTGAATTTCTAGATAAACAATTTGGTTTTTGCAAAATAAGTATGTCCTCTGCAGTCTTTAGGACATAGTTACTCTAAAATGTGTTGTCATTTATCTGAAATTTAAATGTATCTAGGCTTTCTTTATTTATATTTGCTAAATCTGGCAACCCTAATATTAATAAGACACATTATAGAAACATTTGTCAAATGAAACCTTTTTTTCATCTATGGCTCAGAACAGAGAAATGTGGGAGGGAGACATTGAGGCTGAATTCACACAACTCAGGTTAGTGACTGTTCGTGGAAGGATTCGTGGGTGTGAGATGGCTTTTGTTCAAGCCACCATCATGCTGTGATAAGACAGGGAGTAGGTGAAACTTGCTTTTACACAGCAACCCTAACAATCATTTCAAAATTTCTCTTCTGCTTTGACCACTTTCTAAAACTTCCCATCTCTCCTCTCTCCCGTGAAAACTTGCACATACTTGTCTCGTAAGTAAATGCTTATTTCACCACCAGGCAGATGGTTCAGCAAGAGAAGTGATGTAGGCTGAGACACAGGGACAGGGGAGGCAGTAAGCTGCAGAGGGATAGATGCACAGGGCAGGGACAATGATATGGGGAACATTCACATGCAGTCTGTCACTGAATTGACTGATTTTATGTCCACATCAACGTTAAAGTCTTATACATATATCTACATATATATACACATACACACATATACACATATATATATATATTCTTTAAATAACTGTAATAGAGATTCACCTGGGGAAGTTTCATAATTCTATTTTTAAATCAATTTTACAATAAATACAAATAAGATCCTGAGCATTTGAAAGAGGAAACTCTTTGTTTTAAATAAGTGATCTGCGTGTTGGTTATTTTGAGGTACATGGTTTTGGGTTTTGGCACCAACAGATGGTATGAGCAAAGGAAAATTGAAGCATTGATCCACATTGAAGTTAATGGCACTTTAAGAAGCCTTAATAAAGTCACATTGGTTAGACTACAAAATATGATCATATAATAATTTGGACAAAAGTTACAACTGCAAAACTTATTTTATTAGGAAGAAAGGAAAACAAAATAGCCATTCTAACTCAGCACGGATTTATTGACAGTCACTCATGTTCATGATATTTATATTCCATGTTAAGTGACTTTATGATATTTAATCCAATGGTCCTTAAATAAGGATGGCAATGGAGTCACCTAAAGAGAGGTTTTGGGTCAGAAGGTCTGACACAGGCTTCGGCAATGGTATTTTTTTAAAAAGGTTATGGACCGAGGCTGAGAAAATAACTAAAATGCCTGCAGTGGAAATTCAGGCAGCATTCAAGTGGTGGAATCAAATGGATTAGAGATGGGGCCTTTGAAGCAATGGTAATATAACCTCTAGGGTGGGTCTGGAATATGAAGACCTGAACCCTCGAGAAAGAGCCAGAAATCTTCAGACAGCACTGAAGTCCTGCCAATTGAGGTGTCTAGTGACAGTCGGGGCAGAAGTGGCTTAGCTTGGCCATCAGTGGTTGTCAGAAAGCCCTTTGGTTTCCACCAGAAGCAGGAGAAATGTCTACCTCTTTCAGCCTGTGATTCCTGGTACTGGAAACCTCCTTACCCCTGACTCAGCAATGGGCCCACAGCCACGCTTCCCCACACTTAGCAGGAAGAAAGGATGACAACATCCAAATCTGGGCCCTGGCCTCTTCTCAGGAGCTGGATTGATTTACCAGACTGTGTGTCCTAGTGGCAGAAACACTGCTGGGTTTGCAGTGACCTGAAATCAGCACAGTGAATATGTGTGAGCTCAAGTGTTTGCAGATAGAGACAGCGAGAAACAATACGATGCAATCAAAGCCGTAGCTTTGGTCATGACGTTTTCCTCAAGATGTGTAGTCTTGCAGTGTAGCCGCCTGCACGAGCTATGTTCAGATCCATTTGTGTGAAATTGCCAGGTGTTGGTAATAGGTTAGGGCTCCTTTTAGGTGCCTACTTTTCAGTTCCACAGTAACTGAAAGCCAGCGATGCTGAGGTTTTCAATCATTTTTTTCTTGGATTCCATTATGATGCTGTGCAACCCCACTCATGAATCCAGGTGTGTTATCAATGAGCTCCTTCAAATCCTACGGGGGGTACAATATTCTTAGGAACTTCCTGTTGGCTTCAGTGGTTTGCATCACTATGTATGTTTTAGGTTCTGTATTTGGAAGATAACTGAACTTTGGTCTTTGGTCCACCATGCAGCACACTGCTCTGCTCTTTCCTCATTTACTGTGCCTGCATTGTGGTCTAGATAGGTCTTTGGAAAGACACCAGAGTTTGTTCATAGAGAGTGTGACTTTCAAGTAGTAATTTATGTCCTAAGCAGGAACTTCGACTAAGAAGAAACAAGAGATGCACTAAACCATGAACTCACACAAAATTAAATGTTTTCATTTTAACTGTTTTGAAGGGAAGACACATGATGATTGAAAAAGCAATGCCTAGATGTTTGCCTTCTTTGCCCTCTTTCCTTGTCTGTTAAATCTCCTGTCACGGCCCCCGCTTTGGCCCTCATTCTGCCACCTGCCCACTATAGCCTCTAAACACTGGTCTCCTGCCTCAAGGACACATCACCAAGCCATTCCACATCAAGACTCCAAATCATCTTCCTCAAGTAGTTTGCCTGTCTGACACTTGCCTGATCAAGGGGCTGCAGGGGTCCCCCTGCCTGCAGAATAAGAGACTATCAGCCCTCAGCTGAAGGACAGGGGTCTTGCCAAACTCCTGCATAATTGCCCTCATCTTTCCTGGCTGGTTTTTGTTCAAAAACACATCTTTGTGTTGGGACACTGTGTAGACTGCTAACAGCAGGTACTCAGTATAGATGGCTGTCTTCTGGGGCCTTGTGAAGACAGACAGCTTTGAGAGATTTGTGTAGACAACAACATGCAGGGGCTTCGTGTGGACAGTCAGGTACAGGAGGCTGGACCCTCGTGCTCATGATCTTCGACCTCTCTCCTTCTCAAGAAACCTGTGCAACCTCCTAAATGTGGTTGGACCATGTTTACATGAAACAGCCTCAACTGCTCTCCCATGCAATTTAAATTAGCTGCAGATGATTAGAGTTTATTCTAAGTATGTGTTCATATTAATACATGTTAAATGATTGTGGCATTTTGAAACACCATGCACTGGTTAATATATGTGTGGGGTGAGAAGCAGAAGAGGGTACTACCCGGGAGCAGTGGGAAAGGGGAAACAGCAGCTGGGGTTCAATTCCCCATCCCTCCACTTGCTGACAGCTCCTCACAGTTAATTAACTTGCCATCACAGTGGTGCCTCCAGCTCTTCGTTATACAGGAAGTACGCAAAAAACATGCCTCCTTAACTGGATGTCTTCTAGTAGTACTCTCTGTGAGAAGTGCTGAATCCCTGTTAGGTACAAATGCGAAGAGAACTTAGGTTGGTAGAACAAGTTTAATTACTACTTCATGGAATTTATGAGCTTTTAACTGCCACAGAACAAGGGATGGCTTTTTAGCCATGGCATCAATTAAGTTGACAACTGTGCTTATAAATACATTATGTATATGCTATAGTCAAAAATTTCACACAGCTGGGAGCAGCATGTGCATGTCTCTGTGTGCAAACGTGTGTGCAAGCATGAGCACATCTGCTTGTGAGCTCCTCTTGAAAGATGGTATCATTTTCCAGACCCTCTTCCCAGCTCATAAGACTCAGCACAGAGACTTTTTGATTGGGTAGGAGACTCAGAGGGGAAAAAGAAACTCTTGAAATCCCAAACCATTTCTCTTAGTATTAACTTCTATTCATTTTAATAAATGGCCTTGAAAGAGTTCAATAGGTAAATACATTTGAAAAATTTACTCTCAACCTAATATTTTATTTGTTTGATTAGTGGCTATGAATATCATTTGCATCATAACTGAGCCAGCATTCTGTGGGTTGGGAAAGGAATAGATTACACTTATGTTTAGGTGTTGGATTTCAAGAACATTTTGTTTTGGGGTGATGATGGTGGTATGGTTGTGTTGGGGATGTGGGAAGGCATAATTATGATGAAACTAAGTTGCGCTTCTGCTAACGCGCTGGCCCCTGGCTTCCTTGACTTAGTAAGTGTGGTGGGAGGATGGAGATTGGGTTGATGGACAGCTGTCAGTGAAGCAGGAAAGTGTTCATTCAGCATCTATGGTCACATCACAGCAGGGCACAGTCATTTCATCATTTGTTATGTCATGGTTTCTGTGAACCAAACAGATTCATCCATCTAAACACACATGCGCGTGCGCGCGCACACACACACACACACACACACACAGACACACACACCTTTTATGGCTATGTCGAGACCTGAGTTAATTCCAGTGTTCAGAATGAAGTTGAGAAGCCTGGGTTTTGTTCAGCATTTTGGAAGAGCAATTAGGGTCTCATGTAACTTACACTGGAGAGAGGGCTTTTGGCTTGAGATGCTTCACAGCAGGGTTGATAAAGAGCAAGATTTGATGCAAATTGCAGGATCAGTCAAGGTTTAGCAGCAGATTACTTACTTAGCATCTCATGTTCATATCTCATTTAAACTTAATACAAACCCATTAGGTGTCTGGGTTGATATTACTTCACTGTCACACAGGAGAGCACTGAAGCTCTGAGTGATTAAGGACACTTAACTTACTAGAAAGGCAGTAGCTGCCAGCATTCACTTCGTGATTACTGTGTGCACTTAGTATGGACTATCTCATCTAATCTTCACAACAATGCTACAACATAGCGATAGCTATCATCTCCATTCTACAGGTGAGAAAACTGAGGCTTGCCACTTGCCCAGATAAACCCAGGGCAAGGCATGTGCTCTAGATTCTGTTGCAGGGCAACCACAATGCCCATGCTCCCTACACAGCCCAGCCAGTCCTCCACCCAAAGTCTGCTCCGCCAGACTGATTTCTCCTTCCCTGTGCCATGCTCTTCATGGCCCCATCCTCAGCTGTCCCTTCCACTAACTGGCCTTTAGGCAAGTGAATGTCATGAGTGATATGAAGACAATGGGTCTGGCCCAGCCTATGGTTGTGCAGTTGAGGATTCCCCGAGCTCCCATCACCAATGGGAATCGTCTCAGTAAATGCCCACTTATAAACTTGTGTGAACTTAAAGCAAAGGAAATTGAACCAGGCTCAATCCTACATGCAGCAGATGGGGAATGGTGGAAAGTCTGTCCTGACTTCACTGCAGTAGCTAGCTGCTGGCATCGGTCCTTCTTAAATTACTCTACAGCAAGTTCACAAAAAGGCTTTAGTTTAAAAAAAAAAAAACAGATAAACCATATAATCCAAAACCACTGTCAGGCAAAAAGGTAGCAATGCTGGTTGCCTCAGCACTCAGGCCAGGGTGGCTGCCATCTCTGCCCTCTGGGGGTGTTCGTTGGGGCAGGGATGCTGCCAGGGTAGACCCCGTGCTCAGCCAGAGCTCAGGGAATGAAGTGTAAGACAGTGCTCTGGCCTTTGTTCTCCTGGATTCTGAAACTGAAATCCCAGCCCTCAGTTTCTTTTCTGAAATCTTCCCTTTTCTGATTTTATTAACTTCTCAATTTCTATCATCTCTCTATCTCTCTTTCCCCTCCCACAATGAGTTTAAATTTCTGAGAATAACTCTGGAAATCTGAAAGGGAGATGAGCTATGGAGCAGTGGTTTATGCCAACCTTTCTTTTCATTTACTCTCTTGTAATGAGTGCACTGTTGGCTTCTCACTGCCTCAAATTTTATAGGACATCAGTCAGGCTCTTGTGTTTATGCTGAACTGAGGAAACACCCAACAATAAACACATCCTGTCTCACACTTTCTATCAAACTCCTTTCCCTATTTTCTACTGAGCTCGCTTGGCTCAAATGATAAAATCACTTCAGTCTTAAAAATCATGCACAGTACTTTTGTCTTTTACTTGCTCTCTTTCTTGCTCTCTTACTTGCTCTCTTTCTCCCTCTCTCTCTCCCTGTCTCTCCTCCCCGTTCCCCCCTGCCCCCCCCCACACATGCAGTTCCTGGAGGAGACCCCAGTGTTCCCCCTAATTGCACACCGAGGCTCATCTCCTGTGATTCCTGCTTCGCCTGCACAATCTAATTTTGGAGCAGGAGTTCTGTCTACATTATTTCACATGGATTAACAACCCTTAAGCAAGACGTATCAAGTTGACCGTGTATTTTAGGAATATTTTGGGACTGTCACTCATCACCAGTCAGCAAGTTGGCACATTCTGTCTCGCACCAGCTGCCTGGAGAAAATTGCAAGGCACAGTGGAGCCTCTTTCCCCCCATTAGGCCATCTCTCTCCAATACACCTAGAGCTGGGCAAGAGGTGTCCACCTGCAGAGTTGCAGTGGGCGAACATCTCCAGGTTTTGAAGAGTAAGTATATCAAGTTTAGGGTGGAGAGTAAAGGCTCTGCTTGAGGGTCAATAAGCAACTTGCTCTGGCAGAGTGATGAGCAATGTGGGAAGCTCTTCTTGAGCATGCTCTCCTGCTGGTGTGTGCCCACCAGCCGGTGCTGTGTGACCTCACTGTCCCCCTCATGGGCTTCTCATGGGATCCACCCTCACCAAGTTGGACCCTTGCTGCACTGCCTGGCCTGTGCAATAGCCCAATTGATGGCCACCAGGTGACAGTGAGTCTCTGTGCAGGGTTCTTCTTCCGACTGGACTGTTAAGTGTCCAGAAGGGACTGCCCATGACCCAACCACCTGGCTGCACTCTCTGCACAGTGCCAGGCATAAGTGTTCCAAAAGAATTGTTAGAGTAAAGATTTTGAACACTGCATTTTAAATGTATACTCATTGGTGTCTTGTAATCTAGGAAGCTGTGAGAAGAGCAGATTGGCTGTAGTCAGACTGCCGGCCTTTCAGCTCCAGTGGCCACGTCCTTTCACCTCCCCAGCCTCACTGGCCTCACCGGTGCCTGAAGAGGATCGTATAGAGCCATCCCTAAAGCTGTGTCTATGAGGAAGCTCTATGACTCTGTCTCTTTCTCACAGTAGGCTGCTAGACACTTCTACAAAACTTAAAAAATATCAGGTGATGAAGCAATTAATTTATTATCTAAATGAACTGTTTTCATTACAGGCGTTCTTAGCTGAGAAGTCAACATTGTTGTAACAAATCTGGGATCATTTTCTTTAGAAAAGTTTTGTTTAAAATGATGTGCATGTGAGACACACAGACCTCAGAAGATTTGATAATATTTTAACAATGATTTAATATGTTATTCAATCATTGAATATTATTAACTCTATTACACTACTTATAGAATTTTTTATTAGAGGAATAACTTAGAATGGTTCACAAAACTTCTAGACTGCAAATGGACATTGGGTATGTCATTCATAAGTGTGACTCCAAACCTAAAAGGAAATTTTTAAAAAGAAAGAAATGCAAGCCTCCCCCAGTGGTGTGTTCTCTAAAGTGGAAAGGAAGAGAGAAATTACAGAAGACGCTGTAATATTGGAACGGAAGCTGGTATGAGCTCCCTTGACTTAGAGCCTTGGTTGCTGACACAGTAGAAATGCAATATTAGCAAATTATTTGCTTTGATATCCCAGGTGGGCCCATGAATTTCCATGTCCCTGCTTTAGGCAGGATATCTGAGAGTGCTGGCCTCAAGGGAGAAAGTGAACCAGTGGGGATTTGTAGCTTACAACACAAGGATGGTGTGGTGGCCAGATTTGTGTCTGCATGTCCCTTCTCCATGTGTCTGCAGTCTGAGAGGGGAGGAACGGGATTCCTGTCCTCTGAGACCCTCACCATACTTTACAAATATTAATTCATTAGTGCACCAGCAGCCATGGGGAGCTCTTCCAGAAACTGTGTCCCAGAGAGGATGCGATTTCTTTGAGGTCACAGGTGCCTCTCACAGAGCTGGAGAGGAGCTGCGACCACAGTTCCTGACAGCATGTGGGGTCACGGGGTATGCTGTGCAATCGGAACCAGAATCCTACTTTTTCCCCATTCAGAGCAGCCCCCTTTTCCATACTGCAACATGCTCATGAAGTGGTTTTGAAGAAAAAAGGCAACAGTGATCAGGGTGATAGCTTGCCACCTCTAAAATGCTCTCCGGCTTTGCATCAGGTTGGAGGAGGGAGCATTCACCCATGGACAGACTGTTTCTGCTGCGCTTGGAAGTAATGAAACAGATTGAAAGACGTTAAAAATACCTTTCCCAGATGGCAGGGCGATGGCAGGCAGGTAAGGAAGAGTTTAGTATGCTCAGAGTGAAAGTTCTTTATTGGAAAAGCTGACAGGCGCTCCATTTATATGAGGAAAACCAGCTATTGTTATCCAAACCTCTCAGAATCCTTCGCACAGCACTTGTCTCGGGCATATAGATCATGATTCTGCTTGAGCAGTGTTGTTCAAAATTTCTATTAATAATCCTTCACAAGCACGTCACCAATGACTAGAATGACCTTGGATTTTACAAATGAACAATCATCCTGACCACATCCAGGGGTAAGTGAGAATTAGGCAGAAGGGTCCCGGTAGGTTCCAACCCTTTTATATCATTTGCATGGCCCTTCTTAGGCAATTTTAATTTCAAAGCCTTATTTTAACTTTCCTTGGGAATGTCATTTCATGGGTGTGAACTGAGATTAAAAAAAAACACTTTCTGTTTCTTGTTTTGTTTTTGTTTCCAATCTAGCCTCATTAAAACATAGAACTAATGAGATTAGGCTTGTGGGTTTGACTTCTCCCTGAGTTTAGAACAAGACTGAATCATTTTGATAGCCCTGACGCCCCCCTTATCTCTCAGCACAGAGGTCTGGAGACCATGTAAGAATTTTCAGAGAGTTCAGAGTAGCCGTGATTCTGCCGATTTTATTGGGAGTGCCTTTGACCGTGGACGAACAGCTCCTTCCCTGGGGTGAAGGCACGCTTGGACATGGACACCCAGAGCACAAACACAGAATGTCCCACATGCTCCACCTCAGATCAGAAGTATTGCCCACAGTGTGGCCCGGGCCTTGACTATGTCAGCGTGTTGATTAATTCAACTCACATGATTTCACTTACTGTGCTTCAGATGCTGGATTCCAATTTAGCCCTTTAATAGTTGTTTTCCCTTTAGTCTAGTAAACAAGAACTGGGAAGGAGGATCAATGCAATCCCTTCCAGATCTAAGGGTTTATAATCTCAAGGTCCTCTGGGTGATTTTTTGAGGTAGTAAGAGCTCCTTCAACAAAGAATGTCCTGTATGAAGTTCACCAATAACATCTATTTGTCTTATTAAGTTGTTTAAATTACCTTGGATAAAAGGCCAAGTCATAGGTTTCATTACACAGCGATTCAGTCAGTGTGTCTTCTTGATATAAGACAGGGCGTAGCTGTAAGAACAGAATTATCTCCTCCCCTTGTAGAAACTGCTACGTGGAAACATGCTTCTGACCACAGGCCTGTAGTGTTCGTAGACGTGTGAGATGGACTTGGCGATTTAGTTTTATTTTCAAATTGTTGGTTGAGACCCATAGTGCGTTATGAGATCGATTGTCAGTTTCTTTTAGATAAGGCAGGGTACAGCAGAAAATATAATTGGGCAGTTAGGAGTGTTTGTGAGCTTGTATTTCAGCTGTATGTATGTGTGTGTAGCTATAACGTGTGTTTCTTTCTGAGGGCTGTGGTGGACGCTTTGGAAGCCATTGGTGGATCTGTGTGTAACCAATTATTTGTGCTTCTCTATAGCTGGTCAGGATGTTGTTGTGCTCTACGTGGGGCCCTCCCTTTTGTGGGACTCAGTGCAACAAGCCAGCATGCTTGGCTCAGGGCCAACAAGCCTAAAGCCAAGTCTACCCTCTGCCATTTCCTGCGCGTGGTGGCCCATCCACCCCTACTGGTCCCCAGCTCCGCCTTTATAGACAAGAGGTGGACATAGTACCTGACTATCAATAAAAAGGGTAAATGTTCCCAAAGAGATGAGTGAAACAAACTAATCAGAGGGAAAAGCTGGGGCCATGGTGATCGGTCCCTGGTCTCAGTAGACAGTTAAGGGCACAAACTGCTAACAATAACCTGTGACTGTCATGTCTTTTCTTGCTATGGAGAGAAGGCTTCTGGTGTCCAAACCATGTTAACAGGGCCTGGAAATGTCTTCTTGGTGCCCTTGTGGGAGATCTTGTTTCTGGAAGCTTCCAGACTGCCCGTTTCTGCCTCAAGCACTCTATGGGTGCACTTCGGCATTCCATGAGTGCCGCAGGGCAGACCGTCATACAAATCCCTGGCACTGTGTTCTGAAGACAGACATCTCAACAAGTAAAATAGCCCAGACCTCTGAGCTGAGTCTAAGAAACATGTTCAAGATACGTGGAAAGAAGAAAACAGCACACTGACAAAGACCAAGTGATTTGAAACTTAATTTCCAAGTGCGATTTCTCCCCCTGCCTCCCAAGGGATCCTGGATCTGTGTGGAGACTCAACTGTCTTCCCGGGCAAGCTTCTTTCAGGAACCCACCAAGGAATATTAGTCTCATTCCATTTAATCAGTAGATCTAGACAACGAAGAACCCTCTCCATTAAGGACACTCAGAAATTCCAACCAGCTGTTTCCTGCCACTTGGCGGAGGACAAGGTGACGAGGAAGAAGCCAGCCCAGTTCGGGACTCACCATGGTTGTAGTGCAGCTTTGCCATGTAATCACACTTTTATTGTTTCATTCCGAAACCTGCACCCGAATCCAGGAGCACGTCTATGACTTATGGGCTTAACATGACACTCTTTAATGCATATCACGCACAATGAAGTTCTGGAGATTGTGCAAATCATTTCCAGCTAAGTCTTTGTTTTGTCAAGTACATTTAAGGTCCATTGAACTTGAAGTCCCAGGATGGTTGGGGAGAGAAGCCATAGCAACCAGCATGCTAAATACACGTATAACTGATGACTCATTCATGTGTCCAGTGTCTGTGAGAGGCGGTGGAATCTTCTCTTTAGAAGATTCATTCTATTTTAGAATGTGAAAAATGCTTTCCCTCAGAAAATGTTGCCCTGATGCTCATTTTGCAGTGGGACTTGACCTTGACACCCAAATTCTCCGGCCATTGTCACAGGATGGCTGAACAGGGTGTTTTTGATTGTCTAAAGCAGTAACTGGACAGCTCACATGCACTGGAGTGTGGTGTTGCTGGTGTACCTGTGAACCCAGAGGTAACCAGGATGTAAGACAGGCCTGTCTTCTGGGCAAGGACCCGTCCCAGAGGGATGGGACTCAGGTCTCATTGCCTATAGACATCCATCTTATTTTCCACAGGTGAATTCTGTTCACTCTTTTCTCATGTTCAGACTCACCAGTGGTCACTATGCATTATCACAAGAGGGAATGACCTTAGTGCAGGGAGACTTGTCTCCCTGTTTCTGTTTTAATGGGGAATAAGCTGCTGTGGTGGAGGCCACTTCCCTTTAACCTGGCTGTTCCTCTTAATTAGGGGCTCTGTATTAAATAAATGAGGGTCTCCCACCTGCCTTGTGAGGCCCTCGTGAAGATGGGGGCAGGCAAGACTTTTCTCACTCTCAGTGAAAGAGGAGCAGGCTGTAATTACTTATAATTACCTACAACTAAAAACCCAATAAATGTCCTAACAGTAACCACTGGATGGAGAATGATGTTTCTTGGGCCTTCAGCACCTGGCTGGTTAAGAGCAGGGCACCCATTTAGAACAGGATGGTGAAGGCTGCATGGGGCTCCGACTATGGGGTATCTTGTGGAGGACAAGTTGTTGATGGACCTAGTCAGGGAGTGTGGCTCCTGGATGAGGGATGAGCCCAGCTTCCCACTGCTCAGGTGGCAGCTCCCTTCCTTATCTCAGTCCCTTAGCACCCAGTGCTGGTCCCTCCCCCAGAAGGGAAGGACATTTCTTGTATGCATCTGTCTGACAGTCTGCACAGGGAGCATGTTCACAGTCCACTTTTCCTTGATGTTTTAAAGAGAGGTTCAGTAAGAGATGGTGGAGAGGAGGATGAAGCAACCATCCCAGCTGTGGCCACTAACTGGGGTCACTGGGGACATGCATCCCTGGACAATCATTGTGGTCATTGAGAGATGGGGCTATGCTGATCACCTGGCCTGTGCCATGTATCCAGCCTCAAACCAGCCCCTAAACAAGGGACCCTTTCAGTGTGTTGACGGGCCCGCCACATGTGTCACACCTGGAGTGGGCTCAGCGCCACCTGCACTGCAAAGGTGATAGAGCATGTGCACGGGGAAGGGCAACAATTCGGGGTCCATAAAGGCAGAGCCAACAATGCCCAGCTCATCTCACCTGCCACCTCCCATGCTTGTCCCCAGCACCCACTGCCACAGGTGCAGTCACAGAATGGCTCATGGTCACATTCCCGACAGCAATGCTAGGGTTCTGCTACTGCTGTGACCACAGGAGTTTAACTAGCCAATGAATCTGGACAGGAAGAAAAAATTGTTATTAATGTAATTAATAATAATCCTTTGTTTTTTTCCTGAATAATACAGACCAGTGCAAGCCTGTGGTCTTCTGACTTAGGGGTTTTATTATATAAGAATAGTTCATAAAATTTCATTTCCTGGGATTTTACATTGAGCCCTGGCTGTGAAGCAAACAGCCTTTGGTTTCCCTAAGATCCTACCTGGGAGGGAGACATCCTCTCTTTGTGTAAAAGTGTGAATGTGTAAAGCAATTCTTCCTAGTGCTGGGTCACCCGAAGGCCACCTCCCTCAGGCCTGGGCAGGGAGATATGGTAGGTAACCAACTTAAATATGGCTGAGGGTTTGTTTTTGTTTGTTTGTTTCAACTTGGCATCTTTAGGGGCTAGGCACTGCTGGTTTTTCTCAAACATACTTGAGAATCCGTGCATGACGCTGACCCAGGTGTCTGCCTAGCTGAGTGAGGTCTGAGCACTCTGTGCTTACCAGAGGCTGAGTGCACCGTGCCAGACCAGAGGGTGCTTCCCTGCACGTGCATGTCTCAGGGTGACGGCCACATAATAACTCTCTGACACTTGTTGGGGTTGAGAATATTCTAGGAGCTGAGTCAGCACTGACTCATCAGTCACCCTTCACTCCACTCACTTATTTGCAATTTGACAACAGTTAGAAAATGTGATGGCTTCTATTTTTAAATGCACAAGCATGGATATTCTACCTAGAATCATTAAGTTTCTGTGTCTCTCTATAGCCTTTGGGTACTAAGATGATTCAAAAGTATGAAATGATGTTTGTAATTAATTTAATAAATGTGTATACCTGATTCTGATACATAGAAAAATAGACATTCCTTTAAAAATAGATATAATTTTGATTTGACAAATAATGTGTAAATATGTATAATCACATAGTAACTTTATTCTAAATTAATCAGGGGAAAGTTTGCAAAATGCAATATCTTAGGCAAAGCATAACATCATGAAGTTATTTTCATTTCAGAGTCTATGTTGGGTATGGTAGAACCAAGAAGCACACAAAATATATTCTGAAAGTTCTTTCCTGTTACTCTATTTGTCCAGAACACAAATCTTGGCCTTCTACCCAGAAGTGACTGATTTTGTGTGGCAATTGAACATCTTTCCACATGGATTCTTCTCTCCTACTATGATTTTTTAAAAAGACCCATTTTGGATTAATTTAAAAATATTTTAGGAATAAAATTCCTAATTATTTATAAAAATAATAGGACAATCAAAATAAAGTGCTTGAAATGGTCACCACTGAAAGCTGAGCTGGATTAGCAGCTGCTCTTTTGACTGGGCAGCCCTCTAGATTAGTGCTGAAAGCAGGATGGAACTTGAGAACCAAAAATCTGCCTTATGGCCACCAGCACCCACCCCTCCATTCTGGAGATGAACTCATGGACGATGCTAACTACAACAACAACCTTGATAACTAATCAGCAGGAGGAGACATTCCTAAGTAGTCCAGAGAACCAGGATTAAAATACAAGCTACTCTGCATTAGTATCTCCATAAAGTGGTCAGATTTCACTACCAGGAGGCTGTACATAAGAAACTCTTACAGGATCTGTCACTTCCTCACTCTCCTTGCTTACTCTGCCTCTGTCCTGGAAGCCTCTGCAGCTGGCATGTGTGCCTTCATACCTCATCCCCTACATCTCACCCATAACTCAACCTTCCTCACTCAGGTTGCTGTTCTGTTTAGCTGAACTCTATGTACACTGGATTTCTGACTTCGGAGCCCATCCCAGCACAGGTGAGCTGGCCAACTACGACTCTCAGCTCCCTCCAGGACACTCTGGGTCGTGCAATTCCAGACCTGTCCCCTCCCGTCTGCAGGTCTGGGGATATCTCTGGTGGCTGGGGCCAGGATTGCATAGGGCCCCTAACTTGAGCCTTTTTCTTCCCATTGTTGGTGGCAAAGATACTTTGCATTGTGTCTACCTCTAGGGTGCCCTCTCTGTCCTGCACTACCAGACTTGGGTCCTTGGTGTTTCATGGGAGTCTTTGGAGTTCATGAAATCCTCTTCTTCCTCAAGAACTTAAAAAAGAGGCTGTTTTGAAAGTCATAGGTAAGTAATGGCTTCTTGACTTTCAACTTTGTCTGTCCTGACTAAAACTGTGACTGCCTTGGTACAAGGAAAAATAGGTCATTAGTTAGATAAAAATTCACAGGAATTGAAAATACCATGGGCTAACAAAAATCACAACACATTAAGTATATTTTGCAGGACATGATCCTACCCTGGGAGTTTTTGAAAATCTCCGGTAAAGACAACAGGCTGGAAAGTCAGAACTCTCAGTTCTAGGAACCAGTTATCAAGAGAAAATCCTTCCCTGAAGTCTCAGAGCTTCGATGGAAGAAACTTCTAGAGCCACTGGCTGGAGGGCTCATTGCAGAGATGGTCGGCTATTTCTCTATATTGATATAGAATCAATATGTAACTCTAACAATCACTTTAGAGAGACTGATTGTGTCCTTCTGTAATAAGGCCTGTAAACTCTTATGCCAAGAACTATTCTAGTGGACAGACAAGAGGCTGTTTCTTGGAAACAGTTACAGAGACTAGCTAACTAATCAATTAATTAATCATTTCATTCATTCATGTAACACCTAGGCATTCAACACCAATGACAAGTGAATTTCTGATAAGGCAGTTTTCTTCGTGTGATCAAGATCTGTAAGTGGAAAAGTCAAAGTGAAATATTACTGAATGTCAACATCAAACATAAAACCTTTAAAACAACTAATTGTTAATTTTAAATGAGAAGATCTTTTGAAGAGTGGTCTAAGGGAGCTATTGGATTTCACAGGATAAAGTAATGAGTAAAGCAGGAAGCACCCTGAAGAAATGTTTTCAGAGTTCAAGACTTAAACCCTTTCAAATCATTTTTTAAAGATAAAATTTTATTTTATGGAAATCATAAGCCATGTTACTACAAATCCAGTTCACCCCACTGCATCTAAAACGGCATCACCTTGCCTCAAGGTAAGAAAATAAAGTTTACTGCTATTGAATCACACTAAAATATTCATCTGTCAGGACTTTGTCAACCATGGTTTTGATGGCATTTAAATTGAATTTAATATAAATTTAAAGGCATCTCCACTTGATGTAATGAATAATGTGGGGTCACCATCAACTTCAATTTTAATTCCTTAAATATAGTCAGTTCCAGCTGCCTTGATGCATTTATGGTTGGGAGTTACTTGTTATAATGTATATTTTTAACACTTTGTTATTTTAAATCTGCAAATAACACTAAAGGCAGAGGCAGAATCTCAACTTTGATATCATGCTGTTGAGGAATAGGGTCTGTAAGCAATTGCCCAGTGATTCTGCTGCCAGAGGTCCTCTGGTGCCTGTGGTGGACAGGAGGGCTCCTGAGTGAGCTGCCACCCCTGAAAAAGCATATTTTGAATATGCTAATGGCACTGCCTTACCCTCACAGACCTTCACTAAATATTTTATACATGAACAATGGGAGAGAATTGTGCTTCTCCTTTTTTGCATAATATTCTTTCTTTTGTTGTTCAAAAAAACAGCTGATAAAATACACTTTTTAGAAGGAGGAATATGAATCATGTCTTAGTCTAAAATATAAGTTATAGAGGTTGTTTTTGGTGTTTGGTTTCTGTGCCTACGTGTCTACTGCTTCTAAGGAGAATTCCATCCATCAACATGTCCTTGAGATCTGAGGAAGTTATTTAAATAATTAAAAATTGTCTTTAGGAACATTTTTGAGGATATGCAAGTGGCACACACACAAAAAAATCAACAGTCTTTCTATGCACTCACAACAACCACTTAGAACACATAAGAAAAGAGAAAATCTCAGTTAAAATAGCAACTAAGAACATGAACTTCTTATCAATAAACTTGATAAGCAATTGCAAAATCTATGTGAAGAAAGTTTCAAATGCCTTTAAAAGTCTACAGGGTAGACTTGAACCAATGGGAAGGTGTCCCTTGTTCTTGGACAGGAAGACTCAGTTCTATCTGAGTTAACATATGAATTGTACACCACTGCAATACTCCTGCCAGTAAAGATTTGTCACAGCTCTGCAGTTGATCCTAAAGTTTATATGGACAAGTAATTGTGCAAGAATATCTAGAAAATCTCCATAAAAGATGAGCAATGAGGAAGGGGAACACCAGGCCTACCAGAAATGAAAGCATGTCATAAAGTCTTTCCCACTAAATGATTCTAGAGCGTGGCTGGATAAATGGGCCAGTGAGACAGAGGAGGAAGAAACAGGTTGAGGGAACAAAGGACTTTAGTGTATGATGAAGGTGGCACCTCATATCATCAAGGCAAAAATAAATGACATTAAGAGAACTAAACAGGCATTTGGAAAACAACAAAATTGGACCCATATCTTACTCCAGATAACAGAATAAAGTCCAAATGGATAAGAGATTCATAAACATTTAAAATACGACCATAAGCATATTACAAGAACACATTGACAATTTTTTTAACTTTAGTGGTAAAAACCTTCTAACTAGGACTGAAATAAAGAAGCAATTAAATAAAGAAAATGTAATAAAATCAACAGTATATAAATATTTGCCTGCTGCCCCTCAGAACGCCATGATCAAAAACAATGGCAAACTGAGGAAAATGTTAACAGTTCTTACTCTAGTATAGGGGCTAAAAACCCTAATTTGGGTATGATCTGATAAAAACATTAATGTATAAGATGTTTTAAACAATCAAGGGCAAAAAAAAGATGAAAACACTCAATGGAAAATGTACAAACAACAAAAGACACTTTATTGAGAACACATGCAAATTGCTTTTAAAAACATGCGTAGATGTTCAATGCTATTTGCGTCACAAGAAATATCACTCTATGGAGAGGTTTGGGTACTCTCTAGTAAAACTACACAGACAACTACCCTTTACCTGTGAACACTCTGTAAATACGAAGTGCTACATATACCAGGCACAGCGTGCTATGTCAAGAAATTGAAAATCACCAACTTTTGTGAGTTGGATGTTGACCAACAAAAGATTGTCCACATCCTCTCTCCCAGAACTGCCGATGGGACCCTATGTGGAAAGAGAGACTTTGCAGATGTAATTAATTTAGGGGTTTTGTGATGAGGTGCTTATCCTGGATTCCCTGGGTGGACCCTAAATCCAATGACAAGTATCCTTCTGAGAGTGAGGCAGAGGGAGATTAGACAGAAAGGGGAAAAGATGAGCCCAGGGGCGAGGCCACATGAGCCAGAGGCAGAGATTGGAAGCATGAGGCCACCAGCCCAGGAGCACCTGGGGCCACCAGAATCTGGAAGAGGCAGGTAGGACCCTCCACTGAAGCCTTTGGAGGGAGCACAGCCCTGCCCACGTCTCGATCTGTGCTGTTTCTGGGCAGCCAGATTGTTGTGCTTTCTCTCAACAGTCATGGGAAACTAACACAGCCCATTGTTCCAGCCTGTTGGAGTCAGGTCTTCTGCTGTTATAGCCAGAAACCTCCCATTGACACAAACACATGGCTCACACAACATGTGACTTGAAAGCCTTGTTTGAAAAACAAAACTCTTTGTTTTGGGCCAAGACTCTGCAGAGGGTATTAGAGAGTAGCATCAAGTAAATACAAAATGCTGCTGGAGAGGAGGTGGCCAACACACGGTGGAAAATCTGGGTATTCTAAGGAGGTGATATGTGTCTCAGCTCTCAAGTTCCATCTGGAAAAGCTAGGATGTTGGGAGATGGCAAAAAATAGTCTAAGATTTTATCTCTTCAATGTCTTTACCCAGAAGAAGCTATGAACTTCACCTTGTCCTGCCTCGAGGATGGGAAGATCTAGAGCCAGGGAGAGAATCCCCACATTGATGCCCACTACAAAGCAGCCTGCCACAAGCTGGTCACAAAGGTGGCACAGCAGCGCTTAGAAGACAGTGTCACAGTGATGGTGGTGCAGATGGGGCAAAGAGAGCTTTGCCCTGGCCGGGAGTGGGGAATGGTATTGGCCTCAAAGGTTCATTTGAGTGTGTGCGCATAGGTGTATCTCATGTACTACTGTGGGATTCTGCCATGGTTATAAATGTTACTTTTTCCCTAAAATCAAATAAAATTTTTATTTTATTGAGAGATAAAATAATTTTAATTTTTGACTTTAATAAAAAAATGAAGTAAGAAATTTCTAAATTTAATTATGTGAAGAATTGAAGGCAGAATAAATATATCCTGCAGATTCCCAGAAAAAAGTAAACTAAAAATTATTGAGATAGCCCAAAACAGCAAACTTCAGACATTTTTTTAAGTCAAAAATAATTGGTCAAAGGCCAAACATATAATTTTATTTTGAGTGAGTAAAAGGAACAAATCATGAAATCATACAAACCATTAACTTAATTTTATTAAAAATGTACATATATAGAAGTAGAATATCTAAATCAGCGATTTTCAATCAACTGTAAGAATTCTAAATCATGCAATATCTGACTATTTAGTCAGGGGCACTGACCTCTTTTCCCTTAGACTGTCAAATAAAAAAAACGACAACAGCCAACACAGAAATAGCCATCTGGTGTGAATGAATCAAAATTATACCTGTTTTTTTGCCAGATGGGCAAAGATATATTTTTTGGTGTGCCACAGAATTTTAGTAATTAGTTTAGGTGTGCCATGATATACAAAAGGTTGAAAATTGCTGATCTAAACCATTAAAATTAAGAGCTAGTCAAATCACACAAGTGATTTTATTTTATTTTTCATTTTTTTTTGTAATGAATGACTTCATTTATAACCATGGCCTTAATGAAACTTGCATATATTTTGATACATATTTATTATATGTTTATTTATACATATTTATTTATGTATTTTAAGGATTTTATTTATTTTTAGAGAGAGGGGAAGGGAGGAAGAAAGAGAGGGAGAGAAACATCAATGTGTAGGATGTGTGGTTGCCTGTCACACATCCTACACCAGGGACCTTGCCTGCAACCCAGGTATGTGCCCTAACTGGGAATAGAACCAGCAAGCTTTTGGTTTGCAGGCCAGCACTCAATCCACTGCGCCATGCCAGCCAAGGCTATGTACACATACTTATTAATTTTATATATATGCTTATGAAAACTATGGAAATATGTTTTTGGTTGTATTTGTCATATGTTTTGCTTTATTTCATGAATGATAGAGTTTTTTGGTGCCCTAACTTCTTGGCCAAGGTGTCCACATGTTGCGATGTCCCCACACTGGCACTGCAGTGCCCCATGAGCATCTACTGAGGTGACACTAACAGTGACCCCCAGAGCACTCCTTGTCTTCTTGGACCAGGGGAGCCTGGTATAGAAAGCTCCATGTGAGCAGTAATTAAGGCCTTAGAGGCACTATGTGTCTATTGTAGATCCCAGCTGGTCTCCATCTGAAGGGGAGGAGGAGGGTCCTGTGCTCACACAGTCCCATGCTCACACAGTTGCTGTCAATCACTGAGCACCCTTTAAAAGCTGTTGCAGTGTGGATGTTGGGGTGCCCTGTCCTGCAGGGGTTCTTCACTCCAGACTTTCACAACAGTGCAAACTGGTCATCAGTAGTAACCACATATGCTGACCCTTCTTTTCTCTAAGGGAGAAGTCACCCAAAAGAGCTGGGTTTCTTAAAAAAAATATGGCAAATCCCTCTATGCCTGGTGGAGGAGATCAGTGTTCGTGACTGGAAGGGAGAAATCTGGGCAAAATCATTAGCAGAGCCAGAAATGCAGTCAGGTCTTACACATGCTGGGGACAGCTGCCGGCAGGACAGAGGAATGCCGCTGCCACCAGGAAGGAGACACAGGAACAGTGCTCGGATTTCCTGCCACGTGCCCGCACCACTTGTGGATCAGTTCGAGAGGGAAAAATGTCACACCAGTGGTTACTTAGAAAATGTGAGAATGTGGACTGGTTTCCAAAATAAGCTGTTGGTAATTCTCACTGTATTTAATGTCCAGCTGTTTTTTTTCCTGTGGTTTTTTGTTTCCCATTAAACATCTGGAGGAGCTCATTAAGTTGGGGGATGATGTGAAGGTTGAGAGTGTCTTCTAATTAAAAAAAAAAAACTAATTAGGAATACATCCAGAGAGAGGGGAAAACAGTGATTGTTTTTCTTAACATATAGGGTGATTAGATGGAAGAAAAAGTGTGTTATTCACTAATCAAAGTGTGTCGATGTCATAAAAAGGCTGCATGTCCTGAGTCTGGTCTAATCCAAACTCCTTTCTTATTATTAATAAGATCATGTTTTGGTAACCTTGACTACTGCAATAGCATTCGCCATACCTTCTTCTCTTCATTATCATTATTATAACTCTTTAAATGTCACGAAAGGGGTATTCTCGAAGGTCCTCTCGTCTCCGTCCTCCTCCTGCTGCCCTGACTGCCCACCCTGCCAGGGCCACCCTTGAATTCTCCTCAGAGAGAGACCCCCCAGCTTCCCCATTCTTTGTCTGTGCTGTCTGTATTGACCCTTTTGGGTTTTTTCCCAGGGGTATTTTAATAACAGTTCCCACAAATGCCCTCACCTTTGCCTTAAAACCTCACACTGGGCTGCCCCAAAGCAGTTTGAGAAAAAGAGTTTGGAGATGGGAAGTTTGTTTAGGGTGTGACCCCAGAGGCCTGCTCAGGAGAGCAAGAAGGGTTCTCCTGGGGATGAGCCTCTGTGGGGTGTACAGTGGGCGAGCAACTTGGGGTATTTATCCATGGATCCCCACTCCCACTGGCTTCAGGCACCTTGTGGACAGAAAAAAAGGGCCTGAAGCCTTTGGCAAGAACAAAGCTTCCTGCACAAGTGGCCTCCACAATGGACTGAGGGTCCCCTGTCCCCAGGTTCCCATACACCTCGTCTCTCTATGCCACCTTCCTTCACATGCTGTTGTCCTCACCTTACAGCAGGATCAGTTATCCTCAGCATTCTCCTGGCCCTGCATGCCCCAGACTCCTACCTAGTTTCCCTCCTTTCTCTGCCAGGTTCTGGAAGGAGTGGTCTGCACTGGTGTCTGCACCTTCATTCTCCCACGACACCTTAGTCCCCTCAAGTCAGTCCTGCCCCCTGTTGAACTGCTTTGTTGTGAGGTTCAAAGGCTGCTTCTCTATCTGAAACATCCACAGGGTGTCCCACTTTGTGCAGTGTGTCCACCGTTTGCAGTGTGCCCACTGTTTGCAGTGTGTCCCGTGGTCTGCAGAGCACCCCCCTGAGGGCTGCCCACAGGCAGCTCCAGGATTCTTCTCCTCTTCCCGAGCTGCACTCCTTTCATCCCTCTCTGCCAGGCTTCTTTTGCCTTCTCCCCCGCATGCAGGCTGTCCCTAGAAGTGCCTGAGCTTCATGTCGTTAAAAGATTTGCCTCCATATGGCTGAATGCGTGCATTGGACCCATGCCCCCTGAGAGAATGGGGTTTTGTATATATTATCTGGTTCTCCGGCTACTTGTGAATCGTGTCCTTCCAGCAAAGAAGCTGAGACCCGTGTGTTGCCCCCTCCCCCCGTGTTGGCCAAGGGCTGGCTGGGAGCTTATGTGGTGTGGGGACCACCTGGTGTGCCTCAAGACGATGCTCACTTCAGTGGGGGAGCAGGTTGCAGAGCCTGTTAAGGGACTTTAACTGTGGCCATGGGGATGTCTAGGGCAGGGCCCAGTCATTTGTTAAAAATATAGAGCCATTTTGCTTTTGTATTATCAAATTTTAAGCTTTAAAAAATAAGTTTTATGTGTAGTCACACCACAAGGCTCCATCCACAAGGCACCTGGCTTGCACCACCCTCTCCCCACCCACTGCCTCATGTGACCAGGACGCATCCGGGTAAGGAAGAAGCGAATGTTCCCCAGGAACTCGGAGCATCTTTAAACCCATTAGTAATGAAAACACACAACCCAGATTATCCCGGAAAAACACATACTCCTCCCATTAACCCTGTCTAATAGGAATATTTTCTCACTGGTGCGTGGTTGTCTGTTTCAGAGGCTCCCAACGGGAGGGTGTAGAACCATCGCTAGGGTGAGGGAAACTTCCAGAAGCCGTCTTTGTACGGTAACAGTGGGTTGAGACCTTCTTAACACATTTCACTTGTGATCTTTTAAAGCTGTCAGACCAGAATGATTTTCAGTCACTTTGCTCTGGAGCGGATTTAAAATCATGTCCCAAAGGTGGTAGATTAATAGATTAAAAAGGCAAAGTATTAATCTAGCCCATCGTCCTGTCTCCTTACCCATGAGATGCAGTATCGCTGTCATGCGGCAGTGGCAGGTCTTCAATGAGGCATCACTGGGCCTAGTGATGGCTTTCCAGCGACACACCCACTGATTGTTGGGACCTCCCTGCTCCCTGGGGTTGCTGGATGGACGTGGGGGAGGAGGAGGTGTTTTCACCATCTGCAAAGTGATTGGCTTTACCATCTGTTCCTCTGGACACAGGGAAGTGCTATTTGCTTGTCCTCTCTCAGAGTAGAGTGACCCACTGTGTATTCATATTTGCTATGCCCTTGAAAGAATTCAGTATTTTTCTTTATTGTTTAATGTTGTTTCCCAGGGAAGTTTAACATCTTCCTGAGGAAGATGCTAAAGACATTATTTCATTCAGCATTTTGCTACAAGGGATGTGTGGGTAGAAATGGGAATGTGGATCAACAGCCCTTGGAGACCCCGCCAGCTGACGGGGGGTTTGAGTTGAATTTTCTGAACTTCTGCTGTGCTCAGGGAGGCGGAGTTTCCGGTTGCTCCTCTTACATTTTGTAGCTTTGTGGCCAATTTGTGAGGAAAGAGCAACTTTAATTCTTTCCTCAGACAAGACAAAACTCTCCTTCTCTGAGTAGAACTCAGGTGTCATTGACTCAGATGGTGTGGGGATGCGGGAGTTGCCCTGTGCCCCTGCTGTGTCCCTCCCGCACACTGCCTATTCCTGCCCACTGTCCAGAGCAGGACTGCGTGTGTCTCCACTGAGTGGACCAGCGATTGCAGGACAGAGCCTCCACCCCTTGATCCCTGTCCCTGGAGACTAGTACGTACCAGGGCACACAGTAGGTGCTCAGTAACTGCTCCACGTATAAGACGCATGCTTGTATGAATCTATGCTCTCCCTAGAGTCTGCACACACATCCTGGAACCACTTCATATTCCCCAAAGAAACGCTTTGTGATTCTCACACATGGCTTGTTCTAGAATATTTTCTTCTGTGCTTTACAGATATCATACAAGACTTTGTACTTTAGACACTGCCTTCAGATCTGACTTCCCCTTAGGACGGGAGAGACTACAGAGAGCCAGACCCTCACGGCAAATAACTTCCTTCATATTTGGAACAAGCGCTGGCCAAGCAAAGCTCACATGAAATTTGAATGCTGACAACACAGGCTCAGCTCAAAGGTGTGTTTTTTCTTCTGAAATGTCAGAAACAAAAAATTCTTCCAGAAACCCCTTAGCGATCTCGCCCCCTAAATCACGAGGATGTCTGAAGTTTTGTGTCACCGGGACCATATTTTCTATGGTCTTCTTTCACAGTATGTTCCTGGAAAAGTACTTTGGGGCCAGAATCTGAAAGTCTTAGAAATTATTATTATTTTCATTTCACCACGAGGCAATGGGGCAGAACGGCACTGGGGGCTGCATGCCAAGTGCGGTCTCTGCAGCGGCTCCGGCATGTCTTGTCTGGAAAGACCCCCAGCTGTAAGGGCCTGATGGGGCTGGGTCTCCACATGCTTTGGGGCCTCGTCCTTTCCAAAGCCAGGCTCTGGGGAGCCACCGGACGATGCCACTCGACCTCCTCCAGCTCCCTGTGTGTGTGTCACACATGAGCTCTCATAGCACCATTATTTGTGTGAGGGACAAAACACCCAGGTAGGAGGGTGCCCCGCAGTGTGCCCAGCTCAGTCCCACACCTTGGGCCTTGAGGCCAGCCTGGCCCCCTGAGACTGGGCAAAGGAAGGGTGCTGGGCAAAGTAGCTAAACTCTCCTCCAAGGAGCCAGGTTGCCCTGGTTGAGGTCCCGAGTAGATAGGGCTGTTGTCAGTGCTTGGGGCCACCTCACATGGTGACAGAAAGACAAGACACAGACAGTCATTTCTCAGGACACTGCCTGGTGAAGAAGGCCCTCAGGAAACAGCTGGTTTGGGAAGGTGGGTGAACAGCTTAGAGGTATGAACATGGGTGGAATATGTGCATGTGTATAATCACATGGTAGGAACACTCTGCTTGTACATGTTGATAATACAGAAAAAGCACTCATTTTCTATGTTTAATGCTCCTGAGATCAAAATGTGCTTTTCCTCCTCTCAAGAGTATGTTGTTAAGATCTAATCATCTTATATTTGAGCTGGGGAATTTTCCAGTAGCATGTTCATGAATTTCATCACTCTACATACTTGGGTGTCCACCTTCCTGGCATAAACGAGCTCTGAGGGGGTGGGTGGTTGCCTCACCTGTCTCCTCACTGCTCCATCTCAAGCCCAAGCAGGAGTTGGTGTGCCCCTGAAGCCCCTCCAAGTGAATGAATGAATGAATGAGTGAATGAATGAGTAAGTGGGGAGATGTACTGTCCAGAGGCAAACACATACACCATGTATTCTTTCTCTCAAGGAGCTTGTGGGCTAATGAAAGAACAGTGCTATCCCAGAGGTTATAGTACATCCAAGTACAGTGATATAGAAAAGAGAAAGGATTGCTTGGGTCTGCCAGGCAAGGGGAAGCAGGAAGGCTTCCTGGAGGAGCGGGAAGTGGAGAGAGAAATCTTGTTTCTTGTCTCAAATGAGTGTTGCAGAATCCTTGTGAGGAACCATAGTCTGCCCTGCATGATCACTTGGGTATGTACATGGCAGTGTCCCTATCAGGCACCTCCTTGAACAGGGAAGGCAGGCTTGGTTCCTGAAGGAAAGTCATGAGGAGGACAGCTTCTTGGCACCCTGGGCAGGGCTGATGTGGGACTGCAGGTTTAATTATAGATGGGAGGACAGACTTTCCTCCATTGCTGTCACAGGCATAGTTCCCATCTCATGCTGATTGAAAACCATCAAAGCTGGGGAGTGCACTCGGGGTGGGGTGAGGATGGAGAGGAGGCAAGTGGAAGAGATAAGGAGCACTGAGTGTGGGATCTGGAAAGGGGTCCAATTTAGAGCTGGAAGAGTCCTTGTGGGTTTTCATTCTGCCCACTCCCTGGGCTGCTGGGCTCCTGCTGGATCAGCTCCTGCCTCTGTAAGGCCAGGCACGTCAAGTCATCACTAAGTTTTATTCCAGCTAAAATGTAGGTATGGCAAGGCTCATGTGTCCCCATCAATTCTGATTTTGTACCTGAATGTGTGGAGCTGAGGGGACATGTGTGGCTGAGAGATAAGGGGACAGAAAATAATACCAGTGGTCTGGAAAATAACTGAGTCAGGCGCAGGTGTGGGATGAGGATGGGGAGGAGGCCCAGGGTGCCTTGCCAGAAGCTCTCTGGTGATCGGTTGCCGGGGAGGGTTCTTGTCTTTGTGTGGAGTCCCAACTAGGTGCTAACTGTGGGTTTCTCTGTGGGGGTGCACATGCTCTTGATCCCACAATGTGAAGTTCGCAGGAGCAAGCTCTGGGTGAGCTGTGCTGTGTGCCTTTTGTAGGGTATTGGGGTTTCTGTGTGTATGGTCACAGCCCAGAATCCAAACCAGCTGAGCCTGTTCACCATGCATCCTGTCTTGCTGCTTCTCCCCTGCCTTCCTCTCAGGCGAGCTGTCTGGTGTGTCAGGCCACAAATAGAACACACAGAACTTATGGGTCAGAGAGGAAGAGGCTCATGCTCTGACAATTCTGACAATGAATTCCTGTCCCAAGTTGATGGACAAGTTCCCGTGTAGATAGGAAATGCCCTGCTGCTTTAGCAGACCCCACCTCAGACACTGGATGGGCTGAAGGTGTGGGTGGGCAGAGGTCATGCACCACCAGCTGTCTTCAGCTCAGGCGTAGTTATTTCCTGGGGGTGGCCTTTCCCCAGTGGACAGAACTCTAAGCCTGACCATGTGCCTGTTAGTGACACAAGTCAGTTTTCTTAGAGGCCTCAACTTCTCCATCCACACCCCTCCCTGTCTCTACTCTATTCCCCTAAAATCCTTGCTTCCAAGTTTTCCCTGATTCCCTGATTAAGGATGAGAAAGGTGGGGTAAGCTTGTTCCTAGGACAGCTTGAAGCCAAGGGGGACAGTGAGGAGCTCTGGTCATTGTCTCTGCTCTCTGCATCATCAGTGACTCCATCCTGGTGGCTCAGGTGGCCTCTGCCGTGTACCTCAGAGAGTGGCCAGGACTGAGCCACTTTGCCCACTGATAGACTCACTGCTCAGAGCCCTTGGGGCTTGCTGTCTCCCACTTTCTTCCATCAGTCCTTGGCTCATGGAAGCAGCATCACGTCATGACTGCAGCCTCTGCCTTGGCCCTCACATTGCCTTCTCTTCTGTGTCTCCTTTCCTATGTCTCACAAGGACAGCCACCACTAGATCCAGGGCCCATTCCAATCCAGGAAGATCTCATACTGAGATTCTTACCTTATCTACATCTGCTATATCCCTTATTTTGAGTAAGGTCATTGCCCTCTTAAGTTACATGTTGTAATACTAATGTCCAAGGTGATGGTGTTAGGAGGTAGGCCTTTGGAAGGTGATCAGGTCATGATGGGATAGTGTTCTTATAGAAGGGACCTCAGAGAGCTCCCTCTCCCCTCCCACTGTGTGAGGACACAGCAGGAAGGCAGCTGTCTGCGTCTCGAAGAGACCCAAGCACACTGTCACCATCTTGAACACCCAGTCCTCAGAACTGTGAGCTATAAATTTCTGCTATTTATAAGCCCACCAATTGGTGACAATTTGTGATGGCAGCTGAAACAGACTAAATAGTCACCTTTTGAGGTTCTCAGTGAACCTATCTTTTGGAGGAATGCTGTGCAGCCCACTACAGTGAGGTTGCCCTAAATGGTGACTTACTGAGGTGTCAGAAGGCTCAGAGGCAGGGGACACTGCTGGGGCTCCCAGCACAGAAGAGCAGTGTCCCCTGTAGCCCTTGTTTTTTCTTCTTGTATGTTTATCTTTCAATATGTTAACTTTAAAATAAACCAATGAACATAGTTTCTGAGGTGAGAGCAGAAATTCAAGTCACATATTCAGTGTCAAAGGGACTTTGTAAAAAAGAATTTCTTGTGTGTATATTTTCCTAATTTTTTCTTTGGGCTTCATTCTGCATTTTGTCTTGGGAATTTAAGACTATCTAAAAAATCCCTTGAGATACACTTTAGATCAGGGGCCACTGCTCTGAAAAATTCTGGTCCCCAGCAGAATAAAGCTTTCTTGTGTGAGGAAAACTTGCCCAGCTTCATTCCAGATCTCTCCAGAGGGCTGGGGTTTGACCTAGGTCGCTTCTGTGTTTTGGTTTCCTCTCATTTAAAGTGGGAATTAATAAAAACGGAATCTCTCTGTTCACCACAATGATGTCAGGGGCATTGGATGCATGTAGCATTAGTGCATGAGGGCAGGAACTCCTCAGGGAGACATTGACACAGAGACCATATGAGAAGCAGGCTGAGCTGCAAGGGTGCCAGCTGTGGCATGTTCAGTGTCAGGTAGGTAAACCTTGGTCCCACCTGGGAGCACAGGAGAAGCCACTGTCCCTGGACCCAGGGTGACTCGGGCCAGACCTTTGGCTCTGCTTCCAGGGCAGGCCTGCATTCCCGCTCTGTTCCACTGCACACCCATCTCCACTTTTAAATGATAGGCTGCTGTAATATGCTCAGGTCTCTTGTGAATACTTATAAGAAAGAACATAGATTTGCCAAGAATATCCAGGGCTCTGGTGCCTTTTCTTTGAAAACTTTGGAAAATTTAGATTGCATGCCTTGCTCCATAAGTTACACTTCAGAAGATAAGGCTGATCTGGGAGATGTAATTTTGACTAATTTATTGGCAATAGTTTGACTCTTCTCCCTATGACACATCTGCAGATAATTTCCCTCTGCAATCTGTTTTGGGGTTTCCCAGTTATCAAAGCCCCCGCACATCTGCCAGCCGCATGAGTGCGGAGGACATGCCTGCCCCAATCCTGCTGGCCCGGCACTTCCATGTCCCCCCCGACGCGGTGGGGACATTTCACACACAGCAGGGGAGCTGAAGAGCACTCTCCCTTTCTTATCTTTCTATGTTATTCGTCACTGCAAAGGGATCTGTGAATAGGAGCTGGAGGTAACAATTTGGAGTTAGTGTCAGGCAGTTCTTTAGAAAGCATCTGTTGTGAGGTCAACAGGTTGATCTGATTTAGCCAAACTCCCACACCACCGAGTGGTGCTGTCCCAGACTGCACCTAGCACCTCCCTCGTCCCAGGTTCTGGATACTCCCCATGGTTTCCCTACTTGGAAGGACACTCTTCTCCTCAGCTTGCCCGCCTGATCCTCAGAATGTCTTGTGATGTCGTCATTGCTCTCTATGCCCAGGCAGTACAGCCACCATTTCCTCATTTGCAGCGACTGACCAGCAGGTTTAGAGGGATAGTTCTAGAAGCTGCAGAGTCTGGGATTGTGGTTGCAGTTACTGTGCCTACCCAAACTCAGTGCGGTATCTGAATGATGAATAACAAGGTAACCAAAAAAAAAGCTTAGCTCAATTTCCAGTATTCATGCAAGAAACAAACAAACATGCAAGGGGGAAAAAGCAGCTCTCACCACAAAAAAAGCAAATGAAAACAAACAAAAAACTGGTGAAAAACCCACCTAAGCAGTTACCCACCTGCATGTAGAGGCTCAGGTCACATCTCTGGGCCAGGCTTTTTGTGCCAGCTGCCCTGACCCACTGCCCAGGGTTCCCAGAAGATGGACATCAGCAGCTTCCCTGGGCGCACAGCACAGACAGGTGAGGTCATTTCCACAAGGCCAGGGCCCTCGTAGACCTTTGCAATTCAGTCAGGGACTACTCTCCCACCTGCGCACCCAGAAACTGGCAACAGTGGCCAAAGTAAGCCCATGGGGGATGACGTCAAGGTGCCTGGTGTGGGATGTCCAGGTGTGCCTCAACATCAAAGCTCAGTCTGTCCCTGAGAGAAGGACGAGGCAGCAGCAGGGGGCCTGACCACTGGACAATGCCACTGGGTGGTGCCCCCGGGAAGCAGGGTTGTGAAGCTAATGTCATCTGTGGCTCTAGGCGGCATCTCCCTTCCACAGACAGAGGGGTATGAACCTCTCAGCAGGTAAGTCTTGAGTGATGGCATCCCCCTCTTTGTGTGGACTCTGCTTTCTTTATTACTTTTAGATTTAATTTTCGTCATGATTCTGTTAGATAGGCAAACAGATGGGGCACAGGCCAGGCACGTGGTGCTGTGTTTGCTGGGGACTGATGTCCCCATAGTCCCTGCAGAGCTCTTGGGGCTGCTGCTGCTCTGTGACTGGGACTCAATGGCAGCACTCTTCCTGTTAGTGGCATACCTGGAGAGAGTGTTTCTCTTCAACTCATACAAATCATCCTCTGGACTCCATGAAGCTACCTGGAAATAAGAAAAAAGAATAAAAACAAAACAACACTTCTACAGTTCATACAAAGTTTCCATGAGGAGAACATGAAGTCCGCCTACCACATTAAGGAGAGTTTTTTTCTCAAGCTCCTTTTGTGTGACTCAAGAGCTTCTGAAGAACCTTAAGAAAGAGCAATAGAAAGAAGGAAGACTGGGAAGGAAGGGTGGAGGGATGAAGAAAAAAAAAGAAAAGAGGAGAAAAGGTCCCAAAGAGGTTAAGAGCCAGTAGGTCTGAGACTCAGGGATCTGCTTTTTTTTTTTTTTTTAATATTTTATTTATTTATTTTTAGAGAGGGAAGGGAGAGGGAGAGAGAGAGAAACATCAATGTGCGGTTGCTGGGGGACATGGCCTGCAACCTAGGCATGTGCCCTGACTGGGAATCGAACCTGCGATGCCTGATTCGCAGCCCGCGCTCAATCCACTGAGCTACGCCAGCCAGGGCAGGGATCTGCTTTAAAAAGTGTCCCTCTATTGGATTTTTACTTGGATTTTTACTTAATAACAATAGTCAGTGAGCTGCTGTTTGGCCGATGAAAGCTTTAGAGATTAAGTTTATTGACAGGAAGCACTGGCCTTCTCATTTCCAAATTTGACCTAAGGTGCTTGGGGAGTCAGGAAGGAGGACTGTGTGTCAGAGTATGGTGTGAGTCATCGTGGGCAGCAGGCACTTCTGAAGGGGAGGATGGTATCTGAGCCTTTGACACACTTAGTCACAGTACTGTCATTCTGGCTGAGCTGGCCATGAGCACAGACCTTTGCCAGCTCTGAGTGACCAGTACCTGATCCTGAGCAAGAGATGTCTTAAAACCCAGCCACGCTCCTTCCCCATGGGGCCACCACCTCTCCTTCCCCTACACTCTAGGTATTTTCATTTCTGTTACTGTCACTGTACCTGGTGTGTCAGGCTCACCACTCCTTGAGCATTGCTCTTATTTCAGCATCTCCTGCAGCCTCCGCATGACAGCTTTGTCCTTGCTGTTCAGTCTCTGGGATTGACTGGCTCAGTGAAATAGATTCACAGCTAATATCGATTAGACTTCATGGAGGGGCACGCCCTGGGGTGTTTCACAGGGCACTTTGTCCTTACACAACTTTTTGAGGGAGGGCCATTGTGTTTGTTCCCTGGGACTGATGTATCAAATTGCTACAAACATGGTGGAAAACAACAGGAAGTTGTTCTCTCAGTGTGGAGGCCAGAAATCTGAAATCAAGGTGTTGGTCAGACCACACTCCTGGAGATTCTAGGGGAGGGTACTTCCTGACTCTTCTGACTCTGATGGCTGCCTTTGTTCCTGGGCTTCTGGCTGAACCTGGAGATTCCTTTACTCATATGTCTCAGCTGAGATTGTAGACCAGGGTGATATGACCAGACCACTTTATGTTGCTTGGACTTCCTCATGGCATGGTGGCAGAGCTCCTTATGTGATGACACAAGGCTTCATACTGAGTGTTCCAGTGAGCAAGGGAAAAACTGGACCATTTTTTATGGGATAGCTTCAGAAATCACAAGCTCCATTTCTTCTGTGTTCTTTGTTAAAACAGCCACAAGACTTCCCCAATTTAAGAAAAGAGAGGACATAGACCCTATATCTCAACAGAAGAGCTGTCAAAGAAATTCATGGCCATTTTTCTTAAAAAGAATATTATAGCCTGTCCTCAGGACACAGATTATTTAATTTTGTCCACGTACAAAATAGGTCAAGACCACCCTTGATCATTTGGGCATCAGGCTCAGGGTCCATGTGAGGATGAGGCTTCTGTGTTTGGTTTCTTGTGAACATTTCTTTTCATCTTGAAGACCTGTGTTCGAAAGAGTCATCATTTTGGTTTTACATTTCACGTGTGGTAAAGGGGTTCAAATACATGCTCATGGGAGGAAATTAGACTTGATATGGTGAGCATGAAGTTGAGTAACAAATGTTGAATTATAATCATCTGAAAATTATATAATGCTATTAACCGATGTTACCCCAATAAAATTTAATAAAAAGCATATTTTTTTCTGTTTTATAAGATATAACTTGAGTTTGTAACCTAATAACCTTCTCAACCTACTTTCTGATATCAAATATCCTACTTTCTGATATCAAATATTACAGTTGCATAGCACTATTTTCATTTTACACCAGTTTTGATACCATTTCTTTAAAAACATTGTGGGTTTCCCTTGTATCATTTTGTAAATTCTTTCCATTAATCAAAACCATATCCACAAAACTCTTCAAAGAAAGTCCATCCCTGACTTGGACTCCCTTTGAGCAGAGTGGTAAACATACTAAAATGCTTAGCAGCCCAGATATTCAGAAGGTGAGGTCTGCACCTTGAGATTCTTAGCAGACCTGCTAGTTTGGGAGTCTGTGGAGCACACTGCCTATGTCTTTCTCTGGGGAGGCTGAAGGTGTGAAAATTTATTTTAAAAACTAGCAAGACCTGCTAGCTTATATTTCCTCTAAATTCTGCTTGGAACTGAATGATTCCTTCTGTATCTCATCCTTCATTCTACTTACTTGTGACATTCAACTAAAGGAAAGCAGTAACATTCTGCCTTAAATTCTCCTTAGCCTACTTCATTCCTTCGTTGCGTACGTTGGCTGTTCTGTGCATTACTTCAGGCAACATTTCTGCCAAAACTTCTGCTACTAAATAGCAAGGTCTTCTTTCCTCTAACAACATTTTTTCTCACTTTCTATTGAGTTTTCACTGATATCTACTATAACACTTATCTGGTTCCTTGCTTCTCCTCAAGGCTCACTTGTTTCCCCAATCCCTAAAGACCAATGAACCAATATTATGTATTTTAGACTTTTGTCATGGTGGAATTCCACTTCTGGCTGCAAAATTCTCTTCTAGTTCCTTTTGATGCAACACAAAGTTCTCAAAACTTAATCATATAAACAATCATTTTATTTTTGCTAATACCTTCAGGGAGTTAAGAATTTAAACAAGGCACCGAGGATTTGCAATGTTTGGGGTGTTAGTGAAAATAAATGAAGTTGGGGCTGACCCATAGAATGGAAGACAAATGCATTTGAAGAAAATTTAGCAAAGCTGTTGGATGTTAGAACTGTCAGCCAGAATGCTTCCATGTGGTTGGACTTCTCGAATCTGGCAGACACCCCAATTCTAGGGTTCAAAAGAGCAAAGTGGAAGCCACACTGAGTGTTTGAACTAGCCTCAGGTGTCACATGACATGCCTCTGTCACACTGTATCAGTTGACATAGACACTAGCCACCCAAGATTGGAAAGGAGGGGGCTTGGACCTCACAACTCAGTGGGAGGAGCAAAAAGACTTTTGTGGCTTTTTAAAAATTGCCTCATGCATTATGCCAAATTAGATTAACCAAGCCAATTCTAAATAGTGAAACTGCCAGATAACTGAGGGCAAATGATTTTTAGCTCATTCATTAATGGAATCAATACCTCCATCTATACATCCACCCACCAACTCACCCATCCCTCCATTCATTATCCCTTTATTCATCAATTCACCATCCATTCATCCACCATCAATTTATCATCTGTCTGTCTATCCATTCATTCATCCATCTACCATCTGTCTATTCACCACCCATCATCCATCTATCCATCCATCCACTTATCCATCCATGTTTATACATAAGTTTACATACATGTTTTCCAAACATCTGAGTCCCTACCATGGAGCTCACACTACAGGCTATGTAGAGCTGTGTCCATCAAGTTCCTGGCCAACGCTACCATTCTCACTAGCTATACTCTGTCTCAGGGGACCCCTCCCACAAGGACGCCTCCCATGCTGGGGGGCCTGTGAAATCCTCCCAAGCTCACCCTGTCCCCTCCATGGTCCCCTCTCATCCATTGTTCATTCAGGAAGTAGACATTTCTTTCTTTTCAGAAGTTTCAGATCCTTCTATAATAAAGTCAGGTGTCTTAGAATGCTAGCTGAAGCCCAGTGATTTGGGTTTTCCCCTCTGTCCAGTCTTGCAGTCTTGGCCATCCACTTCTTTTGTTGTTCTTGTCATGAACTCCGGGCCTCAAACACAGAGCTCTTCCCAGATTTTGAATGCCCTCTCTGCTTCTGCCTTTCCTTCTATTTCCCTCTCTCCTGGCTCCCTCCACTCCTAGCTTGTCTTTCTCTCTATCTCTCTCCTTGGTCTTGGTAACTTTTGCATGGAGCCCTGTTCTCTTGCTTTACCCATTACATGAGTAATTCTCACTCAGTGGTACAGTCCCATCCCAATGCCTCTCCTTGTTGGAGCCTCTCCTGACACCCAGGACTGGCCTGGTGGTGCCCCCCACACCCGGCTCACACTCACACGTGTTCCTGTGCTTGTTTCAGTGTCTCTGGCTGTAGCTGACTCCACACAAGGACAGTATTAGGTGCTTTTGAATTCACATCATGACTCATCCCTGGTTCAGGTGTTCTTGTGTCCAGTTTACATGGAGAGTGAGGCTAGGGACAGCAGGCTATATGTGAAATCTCTTATCTAGCAGCAGTCACAGTCACAATGGGAGCCCAGTTCCGAAGGCCCCGTGGCCCTCAGCAGGTGCTGGGCAGACATGATAGGAGATGTCAGGAGTGGCACAGTCACTATGAAAAGGGACTTCTTTATGCAAGAAGGCTGAAGGCTCACTTGTCTTGAGCAGGACCATCTCTTCCACCCTTCCAGGTTTTGGGGAGCTTGTCATTGGGATTCAGATGTTTCAGAAAGGGCCATGCTCCTCAGAAAAATTTTTAAATCCTCACAAGGATATATTTATTGCTTTTAGAGAGAGAGGAAGGGAGAGGGAGAGAGAAACATCAACTGGTTGCCTCATATTTGTGCCCCCATTGGGGATTGAACATGCAATCTAGGCATGTGCCCTGACTGGGGATCAAACCTGCCAACTTTTGGTGTATGGGATGGTGCTCCAACTAACTCAGTCACCTGGCCAGGGCATTTTGCAGAAATTTTATCAGCAAGAACCAGGGACCATGAGAACCCCTATCAATCCACAGCTCACCCTGCTCCCCAAATCTGGGGCCCTTTCTTCAGAAATAGGTTCTCAGAGGCAGGGGTGTGGGACAGTGTCTGAAGCATGGACGAAGATTGCCTCAAACTGCCTGCTGCTCCACACAGAGCATGGACATGCCGTCCCTTCAGCGTGTGCATTTCTCCCGTTGATAACTGCTCCCAGGTAGCACGGGCGCCTCTGTGCTCCAGCTGTGGGTTCCATGCACCTGTTTGAACCTGTGCTTTCCTGGAGTCATCTCTCTTGACAAGCTGGGGGGGATCTTGTCAAGATGGGGTGATTGTTTATAGAGGGAGTTCTGCCACCCCCTTCAGTTCGTTCAGCACCAGATGTCTTTAATTACTGCCATGCACGCTGAACACCCTGCGTAGCCATTTCCCCTTTAGCAAGATCGTGTGTGAGCGTGAGTGTGTGTGTGAAAAAACGTAAACAGATTGTATAACAAAGTGTTCTCTAGCTGTCAGCAAGAGCTTTGAAAATAAAACACTTCCCTCCCAACTCACAATTGGCTGGCAGTCGGCACATAGTGAATAATCGCTCGGGGGACCGCAGAAAGATGTGTGGGAAAACTTTAATTAAAAGCTTGTCAGTACAATTTTACCTGGGTGACATCACCCGCATGCAATGCTGCTGCAGGCTTTGTTGTCTGTGGGATCGCAAGGCACTCACTTGTTTTGCTGACAGCAAACAATGCGGAGAGGCCTTTTAAGAGCTGACAGTGGGTGGATGGCGTGGGAGGCAGCGGCTGGGCTGCCGGTGAACCCCATCGTGTGTGGGGCTCTAACTTCCTAATGAGCAGCTGGAGTCAGCACCCTGAGGTGAGGGAAGAGGATGGCCTGGGCCCTAAGCAGGGGAGAGGCAAAGCCTGCTGACGTCCCCACAATCTTGGTTGGGGTCCTGCTCAGTCTCCAGGGCGATACCTGGCATGGGTGCTGAGAATGTGTTCCCTCTAAAGGTGCCCCCAAGCTCTGCCATCCAAGCAGGTGGGGCAGATGACGGCCTGAGCAGAGCCAGCAGTGGCCCCGTGGGCAGGATGTCCAGCTCCCTCCCTGGACACAGCTGCATTAGGAAAGATGTGCCTGGTTTGAACCCGAGCCTTGAGACTCGCCAGCATGCATCTGAGTAGGCAGTGAACATTTGGGGTTTTGTGTCCTCCGGAGCACGCCTCACTAAATGCTCCCTCCCGGCAAAGCAATTAGTTTCAGACGTGCTCTCCACGAAGACACCCACTCCTGTCTCACCTACAAGTGAGTCATCCAAACCAACACTACATCTACCTTAGCCATTTAAAATGCCTTTTGAGGTTAAAAAAAAGAATTGAGTTTTAAGCCGTGTGCAGACCTTGGGATTCCCGATAGCAGCCTGAGTCCATGCGGCTGCAGCTGGAGCTGTTGGGTTAGGAATTTACAAAGGATTCCTCATTCCTTGTTGCTTTTCTTTCTCCTTGCTAATTTGTTACAAGCTTGCATTCCTAATATTAACAGATTAATTTTAAGTTATAGTAATTAAATACTAATTAATCCATTTTATGAACAATGCCTTCCTTTTATCTATAACTATTTATCTGACATACAAATATTTTGGTAGCAATTAAACATTAAAATATAACCTGACACTTTCCAAACTGCGTTTAGTTAAGTAAACAAGCAACCGTGTTACTTTTATCAGTCACTTAAAATTATTGAGCAACAGAGTCCAGCACAGTGTTAATACGGCTGAAATAATGACAAGCCTGGGTTGGAGTGAGTACGTGCTCTTAAGATACCCCCCATGGTAATTGTGCGACTTAGTTTGGACGGACCGAATTCAGGCCTCACATTAACATCCAGGTTAGAGGACCTAAGGCAGCAGTAGCCCACGCACTTGCAGACACGGGGCGTCAGAGCAGATTTAGCTTGAGAAAACCCAAGGGCCTCTGCTCAAAGTTCCCAGGCCCATGCTCTCAAGGAAATGCTGGGAGTCAATCTGGCTCGCATCAAAGGCAGCTTTCTCAGCCACTGCAGTTGTCATCCCAGCCGTGTGCAAATCTGTCGGTGGGAAAGATGGGCGCTCTTCAGTTTGTGAATGGAATGAGCTCCAAAAGTTCATTTGTAAGTTCCAGAAAACCAGCACTACGTATTGGGATGAGATTCCAGAGTCAATCCATAAAGAGCTCATCTTAACCTTTTAAATGCAGCTGACAGCAGTAAAGCCGGCTATAGGGAAGGTGCATGAGGTGCCCTTGTTTCCAGCTGAAGCCCCAAACACAGGGATTCTTGGGGAATGCAGTGGTGGAAAGGAAGGCGATACCTTGAGTGACCACAGTGTATGAGGCTATTCCCCGTAGCAAGGAGGGCACTGCTCTGGAATAGTCTTCAGAAGACTGTGTTGTCTTGCTTGTAATTCAGGGCAGTTCACTGATCTGGGTGGGCGGGGGTGGGGGGGAGGGTTTCATGTTTAGACCCAGGTTCAGGAGCTGAGCATACAGAGGGTTGTTATAAGAGGGTTTAATGGTTTTATTGGGTACTTCCCTGGTAATTAATCCATTTATCTGATGTTTCCTAGAAGCTGTGCTAGCCACCCTCCCCGTTTCTCCTTCTTCTCCTTTATCTTCCCCCTTCCTTCTCTTCCTTCTTTCCTTTTGCCTCTTTGTTTCCCAAAATAAACAATCTTTCTAAACTGCTGACAAATTCCTTGAGTCTCATTTTTGCAAAGAGATCCAGATATATTTTTAGATTTATGTTCTTATCACTTTTCTTTTCTCCCTAGTGTCTTCTGTTTCACAATCAACTTGAGCATCTTGCCCTGCCAACAGTCTTTATTTCTGAGATGGCCACAACTCCTGAACGATAAGCTCTCTGCTTTCTACCTTCAGGAAACAGAAGGTTGGGCTCATTTTTTCCTCCCACCTGTGCTCAACTTAGTTGATGGGAGTAGAGATGGGAGTATTCTTAGCATCCCCTTTCAAAAAGGTATTTAAGTGGTGGGTAGCAGTCTTCTTATTACATATAGTTTTGGTTGACAAAGTGTTATTTTTCTGAAAATGAGAGAACACTGGTTAAAATTGCACATTTGTGGGCACATTCTAGCCTTAAGACACATTATTACTTCCAAAAATATTCATTGGGTCCCCACCAGGAGCTGCACTAGATAGAGTGAAACCCTTGCCCCCAAGCTGTTGGTTTACCAAAGGGGGGGGGACCCTGGTGTTAAATGCCATGTAAGGGCAATGTGAGGGCCAGACAGAGTGGGAAACTCAGGTACGTACACTCTTGTCTGCCTGCTTCCAGACTGATTCAGTCAGTGCCGCTTCAACTTGCCCTGATGGCTGACATTGCCCTTGTGGAGAATTAAAACCCTCAGTCTTTTCGCAAGAGGCCGTGTTAACCTGAGGCTTTCCCACCCCGTTTCAGTGAAGTTGGTTTGCTAACCCTAAGTGCATGGTGTCCCAGTTATCCCCTGACTCGAAGTTGCTAAGGCTGACCCCTTGTTTGCTTTACAAAGTCGGATTCTGTTCCTCAGTGTTAGTGATCTCTGCTGACGTTGCGTCAGCAAGATATTGTGTCTTCTCCCAGCTTGTTGTTGCAAATGTTTCTCTTTTATTTTTCTATTATAGACTTACTGTGCTTTTACATAAGTCATTACATATTTTTACCCATAGATGAGTTATGTAAAAAATACTTCTCTGAGGCTTATTTGTATTACTTTACAAAAGAGTTCTAGTAATTAAGTAGAGTGGTTGTCCAGGGAAAGACAACAACTGAAACAACTGAGCTCCTGCTCCAAGGAAAATGACGTGCGGAGTGGCATCTAACACACTGCAGAAGGGAGAGGCTTACGGTGATGAGAAAATGAGAGGATATTCACTGTGCGATGAGACTTTGGGCTGGCCATTACGAAAAAAAGAAACGTGAAAAAAATACATCTTATGTGAAAAATTCATCTAAAAAATACAAATATTCATCTTACACAAAAATCGATTTAAGGTGAATAAATATTTTAATTGAAACCACGGGAGTTCAGGGAAAAAATCACATTTTTGTCACATTGGTCTGGTTTTGGGAAGGACATTTAAAAATATGGATTTGAATTATTCTGAAAAAGAATAAGATATGTGATCATTAACGACAGTTTCGAGTCTACTTAAGGCAAATAAAAAAATAAAATGAAAGAAATGGTAAAGTTGGGAACAATACATTTTTGACAAAGAACTCTACAAATCAGGAAGGAGATAACCCTCCAAACAGGGAAAGAATCGAAGTTCAGATCAGTTGTAACAGCAGCAACCGCACATGTGGGCTGCATACTTGTCAGAGTTTGTAACCTTGCTGATGGTAGAAAATGTAAATTAGATGGAAATAAAAAGTCCATGTTTTAGGTTGGCAAACACTTACCCAACGGCGATAACCAGATGGCGGCCCCACCTCCGCACGCTGTGTCATGTCCGAGGCTGCATGTTTTCTGCAGGAAGTTAACAAAATATGTTTACATTTAAGACGTACAAATTCAGTGCGAGGTTGAGTTTCCCCTTTCTTTCTTCTTGCTATCTGATTATTATCATTTGCAGGATCTGATTTTTTGATACATCTGGAGCACTTTCACAATAAGAAAAACATTAATTTTAAGATTAAGTATTCCTCCTTGCCTGTGTACATTTTAAGCACTAAAAAAATTCTGAAACGAATTTGCAAATAAAAGTTCCTCTCCAGTTATGCCCCACGGTGTTCCTGAGGGAATGTGAGGTGGCTCCCAGTCAACGTGAAATGACATTTAACATCATTGAACAAGGAGGGCTGGAGAAGAGAGACAAAAAGTGGTGAGACCAGGACCCAGGAAGGAGGCAGGAGTGATAAACTTCTCACACTTTGCTTCCTGCTTTCATCAGCTAATTAGAAACAAACAAAAATGGTAAACTAGTTATACAGTAAATGTGTCCAGAAGATAAACAACCAGAGTAATGGTTTAAGCGAAGTACCCTTGATCTTGTTGAGTCCAGTCCAAAGTCCCTCGCAGGACTTCCCATTAATAGGGTCTCGGGATTGCTGAAGGGCATTTGCAAATTCCTGTGATCAGCAGAGGAAAAAGGCCTTCCTGCTAAGAGCTTCTTCAGCGAGAAGAACCATGCTCCTCTCTGTCCCTCCCAACAGTGTGATGCTTAGGGTGTATCTACTTATCTGTGTGATCTTCGGTCTCCAAGCAGTGGCCATCGCAGTTTAGTGTCTGAAGCCTCGTGGGGCTGGCAAGGGGGCTCAGCCTCCCTCCTCACTGACTCCATGGTCTACATGACTTTTTTGATAATGGAACTTGGGGGTAAAGAACGTGAGCCTAAACTTCTGAGTCCCTCATTCTTTTTAGCTTTTTTTCTGGTTAACCTCTTACTTCTTTCTTTTAAGTCCTATCCACTGAGATAGCATACAGGGAAAATTGGGGCAAGTTAACATGGTATAATGATATGAGAGAATTTAGTGTACCTGGTGTGCTCAGCTGCTGGAGATTGGTGAACTGAGCTGGCGTGTAGTGCGTACCACTGCATGTGACAAGGCCACCTGCCCCTGGTTTAGCTAAGAGAAGAGGAGCTGCAGGACACAAAGTAATTCAAAGTCTGGAGGTCGCTGACCTTTCCCCACTGTGTTTTGTGTCTGCCTGCTGTGGTTGCCATACCTGGTCAGATTGTTTGTGAGGTTAAAGGGAAGCTCCACATCTTTTGCGGTGCAGCTGATTGGCTTTTCCAAGGAGCTCTGACAGCACTTGGTCCACCAGATATGTGTAGTTTTGGCAGGATGTGACCAATGTTGCGTAATTACCTGTCAGCTCCACACTGCCTGTAGTGTGGAATCTATAAATAATTGTGCTTGGCTTCCCATCAAAATCAGGAGAGATGTCTTCTCTTCATAAGACCTCTTCGTCTCCTAGGATGGAGAGCTGTCAAAATTTGTCCAGTTCCATAGACTGTCTCCAAATGCAGGGCTTCATTCTTGTGTCAGGAACAAAAAAAAGGGCCTGCCCAGGGTAGAGGAGTAGATGGCCCAGGGAGAGGGGTCTGGTCCACAGAGACTGAGTGTGTCCACAAGGATGAGGACTCGGCCCCGCATGTCTGCTCCTGTGACCTGCTCTGCTCTGTCTCTCTCTCGTCACTGTCTCCACCCACAGGACCCAACCCCACTCTCTTGTACCACACTTGAAATTGTTTTCTCTAAAAGTGGATAAGGACCAACATTTTCAAAAACTCATAATTAAAATAAATGTCTTGTAGGCTGGATGAAAAGTTGCCAACTTTCATTTAAACAAAAAAAGACATTAAAAGAAACAAAAACAAAACACAACTACTATTAAATACTATCACCAACTTTTATAAAAGAGAGGATATTTTAAGCCCCAAACCATAGAAAGGTACAATCTCAGAATAAAGAGTAAAGCATGGTTGTTTGGTAACTTGAAACCCACCTCCCTTACATTTTCCTTGTTTTTTTGTATTTATTCCAGACTGCAGGAGCTCTGTGGCCAGTGGTATTGGGAGCCACTGCTGTTATACATACTTGCCTGTTTCAGTGGTATGTTTCTACCTCAGCTATAAATGGAATAGAACCCGATTATTATTTAGTCTCAAGGCAGGAATAATTTTAAAATCTCCCCAAATATACTTCTGGCCATTGAAAATGAATTAAAATAAACAGGTAATAGAGTGGCTTCCAGAAGAATCATCTCATTCATCAACTTTTACTCCAACTCTGTTTGCCAACTTTCGCATTAAGCTACCTTTCATTCCCGAAGATTCTGCTTTGGTTTCCCGTGCCTGGCACCCTGAGCATATCATGTAATATGAGCTATGTTCTTTGGCGTTCTTCTAGTTTTGGGGCTTTGGGGATTTTGAGATGGTGAGTCGGCTGAGGAATCTACTGGCTTCCATTCCGTAAGTTGTGCACACCGCTGGCTTTGTGCAATACACAGCATTTCAAACAGGCAGACTTCAATTTCTTTGTCTGAATTTATTTTGGCTGGGAATACTGTATCATTGCCCAGACCGTGCCAGCTACTCTCTCACAGTATATCATTATTTAGGGATTGGAGCTGAAGACAAAACAAAAATAGAGGCACTGTGAAGCTAGTGAGGCAACACTTCTGTAAGAACACAAAGATCAAACGACCAGCATGTTCGAACTTCACTCATTTCTGTGTTTTCAGATTAAGTTATGCAAATGATCATCTAGGAAGTGCATAATTGAACGACTGGAGAGGTAAACCCAATCAGTCAAAATGATCTATCTTGAGATAACAGATATAAACAGGATTTCTGTTCTGTACATTTTAACAGCAAGAGGAGTGCAGACCTTCTTGGTATCCATTGGAACATAACGAGTTTTCAGGTGGATCAAATCACTGTTTACCCAGGCACACCTGATTTCTAGGATGAAGCACTGCCAGGGGTCAGGGTTATTGGCTGAATACATGAACAATGTTCTCTTCTCTACAAGTTACTACAGAGCTTTGTCTGTGACAAACAGTGCCAATCACAGCTCAATAGTGGCACGGCATCAAAATCACCTTTGGGTTTCTGAAGCTTTTCCATGCGTATATCTGGCTGGTCATGTAATCCTGCAGATGGCAATGGTGGGTGATGCTGGCTGTGTGACTTAGTGACAGATAGGATGGAAGAGGAAGAATGTGGCTTGCATCCAGACTCATCAGAGGACCAGAGGGTGTCAACGCCACAGTGACAATACTGAGCATCAGTGGAGTTTTTGAGTTACACAAGACAAGTGACAAGGTTGCTGTTTGCACAGTGACCATGCTAGAATTCTGTTTTTAAACTAATATATTCTTTCTTAAAAATGACATTTCCAGTAGGAAGGGGGCATTTAAATGAAATCCATTTTAATGTGTGGTACAGAAGATTCAAAATTGTCAGAATCTGCAACACATTGTTTTGTGCACTTCAATGACAACAGATATTCTTTTCTGAGGGTAGATTTACTGTGTAGAACTATCCCAAAGTCTCTTAACACTTAGTAGGTTAAAAAATTTAAATTCAAGATCCAATAACCAATAAACCAATATGATTTATTTTGGTATATTCAAATAAAATGTGTTTATAAAGCACAAGAATGATTATTATTGAAAGTTTAAAAATGTGTTTTGTGACATGATTCCAAAGGACATTTTTTTAATTTCTGAAATTTTGAAACCATGACTTTAGTATTAGAATAAGTTTGTAGTACACTAAAACTAACACTTATTGAACACAATAGTATTTTAAGTGTTATGATAAGTGTTTACCTGCATAATCTTATTTAATTTCTACACAGTCCTTTAATTCTTCCTCGTGGTTTTTTTTAAAGACAATTACCTTAAAAAAATGTTTCCTTGTTTATCAAAGGAAATTGTGAACAGAGTAAAAAGGTAACACAGAAAATGGGAGAAAATATTTGCAAATCACATATCTGATAAGGGGTTAATATCCAGAATATAAAAAAAAACCCAAACTCAACAACAAAGAAACAAACAACTTGATTTTATGATGAGTAAAGGACCTAATTTTTTCTCCAGAGAAGATATACAAATAGCCAATAAGAGTATGAAAAGATGTTCAACACCACTAATCATTAGGAAAATGCAAATCAAAGCCACAAAGAAATACCACTTCATACCCATTAGAATGGCTACTATAAAAAAAAATCCAGAAAAAAATCAGTGTCAGTGAGGATATAGGGAAATTGGAACTCTTGTGTACTGTTGATGGGGATGTAAAATGGTACAGCCACTTTGGAAAACAGTATGGATGTTCCTCAAAAATTAAAAATAGAACTGCCATATGATCCAGCTATTCTACTTCTGGGTAAATTTCCAAAAGAATTGAAAACAGGGATTAGTGGAGATATGTGTGCATCCATGTTCATAGTAGCATAGCCAGAAGGTGGAAGCAACCCAAGTATCTGTTGACAGATAAATGGATAAACAAAATGTGGTATGTATATATACAATGGAATATTCTAAAAAGAAAAAAGAAAGAAAGAAAGAAAATCCTGACACATGCTCCAACATGGATTAGCCTTGAAGACATTAGGCAAAGTTAAATAAGCCAGTCACAAAAGGACAAGTACTGTATGATTCTGTTGTACGAGGTCCCACACATGAATAGTCAAGTTCATGGAGACAGACGATAGAAAGGTAGTTGTCAGGGACTGGGAGGAAAATAATGGGGAGTTATTGTTTATCAGGGACATGATTTTTAGTTTTGGAAGATGAAAAAGTTCTAGGGATGGATGGTGGTAAAGTTGTACAACAGTATAAATATATTGCTACTGAACTGTGCACTTAAAATGGCTAAAATGGCAAATATATTTTAAGTATATTTTACAAAATTAAAAAAACTCTCAAAACACAGTGAATTTCTTATCTAGTTGATTCTAGTCAGCTCTGTGTCACATATTATTTCCCAGTTATTTCCTAGATGTCCTTCTTAGATTTGCTGGGTTTTTTGCTCTTTTGCTCCAGGCCGGTCTCTCCAACTGGGTCTTCTCCCTTCAATGAACTGAGTCTGTCTGGCTTTGGTGGCAGAGCCAGACCTTTAGTCTTGTTCCAAAGAGATGTCATCCTGTTGAAAGCATGACCTTTACTCTGAGATACCCTAATCTATTCACAGGTTTTAACAAAGGACTCGATGAACATGTCTTTGATGAGAAAAAAGTATACCTTCCAACTCAGAAAGCTCTTTAATTTCTGTATTCTCTCTATTCTCTTTTTCTGAGCTCAAATCTTCCTCGTAGCATCATGTTAAATGCAGCCAGCAATAACTGTACAGGCTGTTAACCTACCATCACCCAATCTCTTCAGTTTATTAGGTGTGTTGGCATACCAGTCTTCCCATTGGCTGACACCTGTCTCATATATTTTAGACTTCCCGTTATGAGAGCACCTCACTTCTAGTATCAAGTCTAGTATCACTTATGATAAGCAGATAACATTTTTGGTGACAAACAATTCTAAAACATCAGTAGTTTAAAACCCCAGATTTCTTTCTATTTCATCCTGAATCTCCATCAAGGTCAGCTGGCAAACTGTGCTCATTGTGGTCTTTCAAAGCCCCAGTCTTATAGAGAAACCATAATCCTGAATGTTGTCTATTGTGATGCAAAAGGCAAGAAAACTCTGCAGGGGTGTCCTGCTCTGCCTATTGAACTCCTCAGCCCAAAGAGACTCACTGGGATCTGCTTACGACTCCTCACCAGAACCAGCCACATGGCTTTACCCAAGCACAGGGAGCAGGAATGCAGTCTCACCGTATGCCTGAAAGCTTGGACTTGGAAGCAGTTGTTGAAGAGGACTGTTGAACTGCCTCAATCTACCCTTTTACAAGACCTCTGAAGAAGCCTTATGTCCTTGGGTGAGCTACTTACCTTCTTTCATGTTTTGCATCACTACTAATATGTTTCTTTTGCTTTCCAAGTAACTTTTAATTTTGTCCTCACTACAAAGCATAATGTCTGATAGGCAGTAGAAGGTCAAAAAGTCAATGTATGAACACAAACAACAAATGAAGATGTGGGAAGTTTCCTTTGGTCACCATGTTGGAACTTCTGGGGTGGAGAGAGGAGAGGCAACCTGTCATGGGATTTCAATTCAAAGATAGAGATAAAGGAGATAGTGCTGGCCTCCTCCTCTCATAACAATGAAGAACATAGTTATTTGTTTAGCACCTGCTGCTAGTTTAACATTCTGCCAGAATCTGGGGACACAAAGTGAGGGTGCTCCCCCCTCGGAACTTCTGAAGTCCAGAGAAGGGTGGACGTGTTGTTAACTAGTGAGGCAGAATTACTTGAGTGGACAGTGTGGTTGTGAGAGCCATGCTGTTGTGAGCACTTGGGGTTGGGGAGACATGCATAGAGCCACCAGGAATCAGGTCAGAGGAAGGATGCCAAGGCTTTGAAAGTGAAAGGCAGTGCTGGTGAGGTGATGGTCAAAGGGTAACCTAGGCAAAGGAATCCCAGGTATGAAGACCTGGACTTGAAGAAGTGAGGAGCATCTTGGGGAGTAGATGATGAGTTTCCTGCAATAGCTGGAGGAACTATGGGGTTGTGGCTGGAGAGGGAGTCTGAGAAGGAACACAGAAAATGCTGAATGCCTTGTCTGGATTCTCTCCTGGCCCCAGGATTTCAAATAATGCAGTTCACAGGGTGCCAGCAACCTGGTAGAGTTTTGGTCTGTGTGTAATGTGGGGAATTTCTCTGGTTTTCTCTGACTCTTGGTGACTTTCTTGTACATTTCTTTTCTATAAAATATAAATACTAACATATGTCTCAAGGAACAGTGGAGGATGGAAGGGAATAATGATATAAAAGGATCTCACAAATTTTTAAATGCTGCACAAGTATTCACCATCAGCACTGTCACCCCTATTGCTATCATCTTCATTATCATCATCATCATTGTCATCACCATCATCACTGTCACTGTCATAAGAGAGAGTTTGTTCTTCTAGGACAGAAAATTTTGTTTAGAAATGTCTGTATTTTAAAAACAAAGCTCACTCTCTGTGTCATTTTCTTCCATATGAATGTGTTCGAACAGAGTTCCTTTCTGTTTGAACAGTGAATTCTTCTTTACGGCTTGATTTTTAATACAAGCCAAGAATTAGCCTGGATATTTTATGAGGCCCCCTTGCTGTTCCTGTACAGGATCTACTAAGGTCCCCTAAGTATGTCTAGGACTTTTACTTCCTTGGGAAATAAAATAAAATATAGTCAATTATGTTAATTTTCTGTTGCTGCTGTAATATTGACTGGTACCACAAACTTAGAGGCTTAAAACCACACAAATGTATTACCTAGCAGTTCTGTAGGTCAGAAGTCCAGCTACACATGGCTTAATGAGGCCTTTGGTTCAGAGACTCTCAAGCTGAAATCTAAGTGTTGGCAGAGCTGCTTTACTTTCTGGAGGCTCTTGACATGAATCTGCTCAGGTTCTTAGTGGAATTCAGATTCTTGCGGTCGTAGGACTGTGGACCTATTTTATTGCAAGCTATAATTCAGGGGCCATTGCTCCTCAAGAATGTCCAAGTTCCTTCTCAGGCTTTCCATGTGGCCCCCTTTAGCAATGGTGAGCTGTGTCGCTCTCATGCTTCAAACCTCCACATTCCCCTTCTGGTTCTTCATTCCTCCCTTCAGCCAGAGAAAGTTCTCTGTCTTTAAGGGTTCCTATGATGAGATCCATCCTACCTGGATAACCTAATAAAATTTCTTGTTAACTTAATCATATTTACAATGTCTCTTTTGCCATTTAATGTAACATATTCACAGGTATAGGAGCATTAGGGCAGGGACATCATTGGGAGTCTATTATTTAACTCACTATATTATCATAGATTGGAAGAAGATAAAGCAAATAATAAATAAAATAAAAACGAATCTTAACTTAGATGACCCTTACCCATTCTCGCTTGGTCCCACTGTTCAAGATGCATTCTCAACCATCATCTTTGTTCCCTGGGCTGGTTCAGCCCCAGCCCGCTGTCTACAGTGCAAGTTGTCATCACCAACAAAACTGCAAAGCTCAGCAGAAAGAATCAAATTCTAGATCATTCTGTTGATGAGAGCACTGGTCACTGTGAATTGAGCACTTCACTGTCTTATTTGTAAAATAAAGTTTTAAATTTAAACTTAAATCCCTTGCTCAACTCATATCTTACTTAGAAACTCAGTGTGTATATACTTGGATCAGGGTTGCTCCAGGTCAGGCTGCGGTGAGCCTGGGGGTGTCACCTGTAGTCTTTGCCCTGTACCCCCTACTCCCAAACAAGCACTGCCCCCTGCTGAGGGTCCTCTGAGGACTTTCATAGCTGCACATCATGTGATTTGCCAGTAAGTCTTTTACTCTGCATTTTGAAGGACTCTTCAGCCTCCTTCAAGGACAGGGTCTGACACTGAATCAAGAGCTTCACCAGGTCTCCTCTAGATGAGATTTTTGTCCCTTTTTGAATCAGCCACTGGGTTTTCCTTCCAGCTCCAGGAGCGGCGATTACCGGATGCACAGAGTGCTGCCTTGCTGATAGATATCTCTGCCAATGTGGTTTGATCGGGTTCATTTGTACAGCTTGGGGAACTGTCCCGATCTGCCCTGGCTTCTGGTGACCTACTTGCAGGCAAACACCTGCCGAGACCTGCACAGCCAGGGGCTTGGGGACAGCAGCCTTTAAATCTGGCTGCTGTAAAAGGATGAAAAAAGGACTACACAATGTTCTGATTTTTTAACACTTTAAGAAGGAAGTCTATTTTCCAACCATATGTGTTTCAAATTGCAAATATGACAAGCCATAGGGAAAATTCAAGAGATATATTTCATATCCTACAAGACTATGTTTAACATCTTTTCTGAAGTTTTTTTCTGGGGACATGACCCATCTCATTAAAGAGAACTGACAACTTCAGAAATGTTTGAGTGTTTTAATCTTTAGACCAAAACTTTTGCTAAATCACAGTGATATTTTTCACTGGTTAGTAGAGGAGCCAGTCCACCTAAGGTGATGGCCATAGCTGTGTGGCCTGACCCATGAGGACCCTAAATGTGCTTCAGTGGTTTTAGGTGAAAGGTATACTCATGTGTGCAGAGACCTAGGTCTCCTCACACCTGGCTGCTTGTGTAAGACCAACCAGCTCATACTCAGAGGTGGCCAGAGTTGGGCTGCAGGTGAGGGTCACTTGGACTATCCTCACCATTTGCTTAGGTTTCTGTAGCTCAGTAGGCCTTCACCATCCAAGGAAGGCCTATGCTTTTTCTACCATGGGGCTGTCCTGTGGCCACCCCAGCCTTCCCTGAATTTAGAGGGTTCTTCTGACTGAGGTGGCAGCATGTCTAAACCAGGGAGAGGATGGGCCACTCCCAGCCCCCAACGAGAAGTGCAGATACACTTCTCATGTCACTCTACAAGGACTCCTAGGTGAATTTGCAGTTAGTGCTCTGAAAGATCATGGCATAGTGGATCTGATGACTGGGCACTTCATGTGTATTTGGAAAGCAATTGGAAATAGTATTTTCAAGTAACCTTAAATGAAGGGGTACTTAAAATATGTCAGTTCATGGAAATGTTCATGAGGTCGTAGGCAGTATCCACGTTTCTTACACATTAACTGAAACGTGAGTGATACTGGAGGAATCTGAAGAATGTAATTGAGGTTTAGTTTCATCATTAAAATTCTTAGTTAACCAATCCTCACTTTCTCTGGTGTAGGTCTTATCAAATTATGCTAACCATTTGGCTGGTTGAAATATATTAAAATAGGCTCGTGTCATTTTTCCTTTTATATTATATGAGTGAGCGATGTTGGGGACATTTTTTTCTGTATCCACCCATAGTGTTGGGTTCTTATTAATGAAAAGAATACAGGGACATAACTGGAAGAATACTTCACAGGTGGCATTAAGCATGCTACAAATCACAATTGGTCCTTGTCTGAACAAACGTTAAAAAAGTACTGTCTATGGTACTGTCTCAGCCTTTCAATGAACCCTTTGACGAGATACTTGTGACAATTACTGTCACCAAAGCCTGTGCTTGTTGGTCACTATCAAGAGAATGTGGTGTTCTAGGGTTCTGTGACTGCTGCCAGGGGCAGATCACTTTTCTACTTCAGACAAATATCTTTAAAAGTCCATAAGCCACCTACTATTATATTGGGAAGCTTTAGTACGCTATGGATTTAGTAATTTCCAATAGAGTTATGGTTTTATTACTGATGTGTTATTATTATAAATTTTGAGATGGTGGCAATAGAAGGAAAGATACAAGTAATGGGCTGGCCCCAAATATTTTTGCTTTCTAACCCTTTTCTATAAGGGATTTCTTTGTATACGAAACTTTCATTCTTGCTCTTTCCATTTAAAACTGCATAGTTAATGGATATAACTGCCATATTCCAAAATCTCTTGAACAAAAACATGGATCTATACAGAAAAGAGTTCTTACAGCCAGCCTAAGGTCACTAAATGTAGAAAGGTTTGCTTGTAAGGTTGGGCCTTGCTGGCATCTGGGGATATGTGGGTTTATGCCCAATCCTTCCTTCCTTCTGTGAGTCTCAAATTTTGACATGGCCAGTCCAAAAAACCTCCAGGCCCTGAGACTCTAATGAGCATCCCTGGTGACAACAATTCCCCTATTGTCATAATTCATTGCTGGGGGAATGTGGGGTACTGTGACTCCACTGGGACAGGACTCTGGAGACTCGTGCCTGGTCTCCCCCAGACTTTGGAGGAGACATGTGTCTTTTGTTTGCTGGTCTGGTCTGTGTTTTTTTTGTTGACGTTGAACATGACTGTGAGGATGAGTGTAGGCTGAGTCCTGGGAATCTTCTGAGGGGTTGTTGAAACTCAGGTGATCTTGGGGACCCCAAAACAGTGTCTTAAACATGAGTCTTCTCTCACATTATCACCTCCTACCTTTCCATTAGCTCCTCAATGAATCTTTTCTTATAAAATCTATAAACAGGGAATTCTGGGAATAGAGAGGCCAATAACATACCCAGGAAAGTGAAGGTTCTGTATAGCCAGAGGTGGAAAGCTAAAACATCACAGAAGTGGCCAGGAGACAATAATAGAACCATCCCAGGAATAAGCAGTAGATGATGCCAGGTGAGAGTATGTGGCCACTGCCATCCATGTTGTGAGGATTTTGCATCCTCTCAGCCATGCTGTAACTCCATTCAGCCTGCAGCTTTTGTTTGTCTGAAGAGCAGGTGTTTTTCTTGTGGGTTCTGAAGTTGTAAAGGTGCAGGTTTGGGCTGTTCAGTAGGTGTGGGCCAGCCTGGGATTCTGCATTTCTGAGGAGCTCCCACGGTGCCATGATGCAGGTCCACAGATCACCTTTCAGCAGGAAGAAACATGGGGCAGGCTCCAGGGCTCTGGAGAATGGGGCACCTTTGTTTCTAGAACTTCTTGGTTTCTAAGACTTGAATTGGGCTACCAGAGTTTTTACCATGGTTGCAGAGTCAGTGCAGAATTTTGAGCAGCATTGTGGAGAAAAAGGCAACTTCACTCACCTCACCCACGACGAACAGCGAAGCACATCTCTCCACACTGCATCAGCCTCCAAAGGCTTCTTGCCTTTCCTCAGCTTGCATGTGCCTAGGAAGGGTGAGTGGTGATCATGATTGCTGGTTGATAGGACCCCTTACAGCCACCAGATTCTGGTTCCTTTGAGCATAGAGACCACATCCTACATCTGCTTGTGTCCACTCAGAGTGCCTGGAAGGGGCCAGCATGTTGGCTTTTAATGTGTACTGTTGAATGAACAAGTTATGTGAGCATTCTACTTATTTTTATATTGTATGGTCATGATTCCTTGGAAGAAGATCAGTTAAATATAAAGGGTATAAATTTTTATTTGTTATTTACTTTACTGTCAGATAAAGCATTGCTTTTTGGGGAGGAGGGGAATACCATGTTACTGGAAGTATTTGATGAAGTTCCTTAGGTCTCTAAAAATGAATCTGAAGATCGGCTGCATTTAGAAGTGACATAACTACAGCATCCATTCATTCATTCACTGAACACATACTGAGAAAGAACTTATTGTGTTCTAAAGCAATGTTTCCATCACTGAGGATATGAGACCCTAAATGCAGGGACAAGCATGTCAGAGGAAAGACCCAGCCATTCTGAGAAGCTCTGGCGGGTGTCACTGGGGTCTGCCCAGTGGGATCCAGTGCAGATTGCAGCTCTGTGTGGGAGGCTCTGGAAGGCTGTTGTGAGGTGTGGAGCTGAGGGAGGCTGGGGTGATGTAAGGTGAAGCTGCAGAGGTGCTGGAGGCTGCCTCCCAGTGCAGCTGGCTTTGTCTTTGCCTCCTCCCTCTTGGTGACTTTTGTCTTGCAAATGATGGAAGCCAAGTGGGGATTGTTGAGAACAGGACTGGGAGTGGGGGAATGCCTCAGGCCCTGAGAGGAGGCTTTAGGCCCATCAGGGGTGACCTTTCCTGGTTCAGCCAGTTAGCACAGTCTAGACCCCTGTGAAAACTCAAAGCACATGCCAATTGAAAGGCAGTGTGGAGCCTGTGCTGATCTGGAAAGACAGGATGAGCAGCTACTGTGCATCCATGACCAGGCTACCGAACCTGCAAGAGAGCCTCCCTGGATGCCCTGAAAGCCCCAGGAATCACATCTCGTTTTCTGAAAAGTCATGCTTGTGTCTCTGGTTGGCCTAACAAAACTTAAAACAGCCAGGTTTGTGTTCATGGGAGTGTGTGTGCACATGTTTGTGTGTGTAGTCTGCACTTGTGTGTGTGTGATTGTCTTCTATGAGACGTTTATGCAGATCCACAGTAATAGGTTATCGCACACATTGACACAATTACAGGTTTTATGACCTTTTTGAAAACACTGGTATCTAAATAGTGCTTTTATTGACAACTGCTGTCTTCCTACAGTGCATGTTCTCTTAAGAGGGAAGATGCACTTGGTCAGTGTCAGCTTGCAGCCCTGGCTGGAGCACAGGCTGTGGCAGATTCAGAGCAGGTGAGGCCAGGCGTAGACCAGGGTCCTTGAAGGACAGGACAGTGGGTTCTAAGGAGCCTGGGTGACTGGAAGTTCAAAGGGAGGAAGTAGGGGCAGTGAGTGGACAAGTGCCAAAGGTGAACTAGCCTTGCCTACTGAGGCCAAGTGCTCTGCTTCTGTTTGTGAGTCTCCATGCTCCTCCACCTCCCTGAACAGCCCAGTGTATCTTTTGCAGTGTGGTGTGATTCCACCAATATGAGGAAGTTATGGTGTCAATGATGTGCCCAGCCTCTGCTGGTGCTGTTATTTCTCCAACTGTGGACATGACCTTTTAATCACATAAATAATGAAATGGGAATCCATTCCTTGGCAATAATATGCTAATTGCCTACACCGATGGTGCTTAGATGGCATAAATGTCACATTGACACTCTCAAAAGTAAACACAACCTTCAATTGACTCCACTGCTGGAAAAAACAAAAGCATTGACTACTAATTTCTTTAGATGGGTGAGCAATTGAAACTTTGTGGGACCATGTACATTTTAGTGCCACCAAACAACTTCCAAGCCAAGATAAAATGACATCTATTTTTTTATATAAAAGCCAGAATTTAGTTTATTGTTAATCCATAAAAACCTCACATGACCCATGTGATTGGTGCCCCCTGGGGCTGTATAGCTCAGTAGACAGGGAAGCTATTCATATTAGACCTTGCTGGTGAGTCACACAGGTAAGATATACAGGTGAGGTCTTCAGGTGAGGTATACAGGTGAAGCTTTGCAGGTGAGGTGTGCAGGGAGGCTGAGCATCACAGCTGCTCTTCTGATTTAATGGGTACCTGGAGGATTTATTTTTCTGCCCTTCTTTGTTCAGGCTGGCATGTCACGGGGCCTGCAGAAGACAACCTTTTTAAGAACTCAACCAAGATTCATTGCTTCTGAAACTGTGCATTGACAGATCTTCTAAATGAAACATTATAAAGAAGTGGTAAAAATTAAATGAAATTCCTTTTTTTCCCTTCAGAGCCTGAAGAATATGTTATACACTAAAAAACAATTTACACAAATCTGAGAATTAAAGTAGCTATTTTCCTCACCTAAGAGCCAGAAACTGCTATTGAATGTCTACTTTATGTTTACTATTTGAATTTAATTCTTATAAAGTTATCCCTTGTGGTGGTTGCCAGATAACCAACACTTAAGGCAGCACCCTCTTCTATGGAGCATGCTGCCAAATTTGGGGATTATTTTCCACTCTGATGTGTGAGGAATGACATATTGGTGTGATTTTAAAATTTCTTTGCATAAAGTTGAGCACATCCTGTCTTTTGCCTACTTTTCTGAGTTTTTGATCTTTTATCCCTCCAGTCTTAAAAACTGTTGATATTCACAGTATTACCTCCTTCGCCCACACTGTAAGTGGCAACTATTTCTTCTCTGTCATTTATCTTTTGAATTTCCTTGTGGTAATTTCTTTTTGACATAGAGATAAAAATTATAATAGAATTTATCAATACTTTACTGCTTTTGGATTTTGAGTCACAATTAGAAACGTTATCTTCATTCTCATTTTAGAATCAACACAATCCATGCTTTTTAATTGTTGTCTAATATTTCTCGTTATGTCTTTTAAATTAAAACTTTGGAAACATTTGGAGTTCTTTCTGTTGCATGAGGTGAAACATGGATCAAATTTTATCTTTTTCAAATTGTGAACCCAACACCATTTATGAAGAAATTCATTCTTCAAGACAGTGAGTTGACAGATCAACTTACCAATGATTAAATTTTTTGTTTGCACTTTATTCTGTCCCTTTCTATTTTGATGATATTGGAATATACACCAGAGTTCTAACATTATAAAATACGAAGATGTAATTAAGCCTACATGTCTTCTTCTTTCCTAAGAACGGTGTGTAGCTGCAACTACTACTTAATAATTTATAAAGTCAAAGACTTTTAACTTTAGTAACTATTACTAACTTTAGAGAGTTGTCAAAACTACTGGGGTCTTTGGCTAATGTTGGGGAGAAAGCCGCGCAGTCCTGTGGTGGTTCCTACAGGTCATGTGCTCACACTCTGGAGCTACACACGTCCGCTGCTACAGATTAGCTCAGGCGATGTTGTGAAATGTCCTAATTCTTGCCCATGAAGCAGGTTTTTAACCTTTTTCTCATGACTGAATTATACATATATTTTTTCTCCCTATAAAAGACAAACACTATTAACTCTCACTCATTGCTGACACTGCAAACTATGTCAGATTTAGGGAACAGTTGTAAAAACAAAGAAAATGTATCAGAGAGGTGCAGCTGTTGAAATATTACTTTGAGTAGAAGTCACAGACTCTAATTTATCTCCCTCTATTAATTAAATGAGATGCTTTCACTTGACAGAAGTGATATTGGTTGAAAAGGGAAGTGCTTCCCAGAGTGGGCCTATGTGTGGGTGCCAGTGTGTGGCTTCACGGTGAGAACTCTGCTCGCCCCGCAGCAAAGCTGGGCACCTCCCGAAGGGAACATAGCAGTTATCTTTTCTCCATTGGAGGGATGAGCTCCAGGGTGGTGAAAGATGTGAGATTTTGGCACACTGTGGTTTCTAGGGAAATAAATCTCTTTTGTCCAACCCAAGAAGAACATAAACCATGCCTCCAAATGACCTGAAACAAGTCAAATTTTATTGAAAAGAAAATGTATTTAAAACCACATGTTTATAAAAAAATTAATGAAAGCCAAATGAAAGGAAGATTTTCTCACACTAATGAGTTTCTCTTCCTTTTATGAAAGCAAACATTTAAAAGATTCTTAAGGTATATTTTTAGTTTATATCTTTAACTGCTTTCTGTAATTTTCTCCTCTTGTGATTTTCTAAACACAGTGGGGGGCACAAGTCAACCTTTAAAGGAAATAAAATTTAACAATTTAATAAAAATAAAGTAAAAATAATATTCATTAACTGTTCTCAAAGAAAACATAGTGAGTCCATCTAAAACATATGTAAATATGTGGTGCCAGTAGAGATCCCATAAACTCAAAAGATAATAGTTTTGCTTTATTTATTTCGAACAGAAGGAGTTTTAAAAATTTATTATGTTACCTGGCTGGTGTGGCTCAGTGGGTTGAGCATCGTCCTGCAAACCAAAACGCTGCCAGTTTGATTTCTGGTCAGGGCACATACCTGGGTTGTGGGCCATTTTCATCCATCAGGCAACCAATTGATGTCTCGCTCACACTTTGATGTTTCTCTTTCTTCCCCCCTCCCCCCCGCTCTCTCTCTAAAAATAAATAAATAAAATCTTTAAAAATTTTTTAAAAACTATGTTGATAAGTTTAAAATTATCAATCAAACAAAGCTTTCCTTGTTCTCCAGAGAGGTCCCAGCCGGCCCTGCCCCTACCCCTCAGCCTGTTTGAATGTGTTTCTCCTCCTTGTCCCATTATGACCATCTCAGTGTCTTTTCCAGATGTGCTGCTCTCCCAAGGGTAAGCCTGACTTAGCGTAAGGCATATATATAATGCTGACCATTAGCCACAGTAGGAAAGTTCTTCAAATACTAATTATTGACCTTCTTTCACTGATCTCTCTCTTTCCCTCCCTCTCCAATTATATTGAGATACAAGTATAATGAAAAAGTTAGTGTTTTTGTTTTTTACATCTCTGTAAACAAAATGAAACACTACTTCTGGGGTTTGGATAATGTGATTTAGTCAGTGAAAAACATGCTGTTTTTATTGACTGAAGATGTGATTTATGCATTAAAGGGATACCAAAGGCCAAAACAAATACATAGAAAGAGGAGTTTTTTGAATGTTTGATCATATTGAAATGAGAGGTTTAGTAATAGTAGTAGGCTTGGAGCTTCTTAACTCACATATTCAAACATTTCCTATACTCACGGTAATTTTTGGTAGAATTTTATTTACATTAAAAAGAAGAGACTGACTAGTATTTTGCAAAGCTGTATTTTCCTTGAGTTTCTGACTCAAAAGCTGTAATAGAATGTTGCCCAATTGTCCATTCTGTTTAAATAACAGGATTTAAAGGCAGGGAGACTCAGGCGGGTGGTCCATGTGGTAAAACGAGTGGGGCTGAGCCCACCTACCTGGCCTCTGGGGCGACCCAAACATGGGGTGGCTTCGAGGCTCAGCCTGGAATGCTAAAGCCTTGAGTTTTCTTCACCCAGAGTGGTGGAGTTGGCTACACGTATCAACCACTTCTGGTCATCAGCCAATTAGGAGAAGTTTATGCATGCCTAGACCATTAAAAAATGCTCAGAGGGTCTGACTGTTAGCATGGCCAAATAATCTGTTTTTAATGTAAATATTTTGGCTCCATTAAGACTTATCAAATCAAAGATTCTGCTATTCCTTCACTTTAAACACTTGGTTTGATACTTTGAAATATGCCTGCTAGACAAGCTCAGTGTAACAATGTCTGGTTAGGTGGTCTCTTTCAGGAATCTATTGTGCGTTGCTGTTGTGTTTGGTGGGTGCTGTGTAGCAGGATGTTCGGTTCTAGGCAGAGGTCAGAGGTCAGGAGAGGTCTGCTTTCTGCAGGGTGATCAGATCCATTCCCATAAGAGGAGGAGGATGAGAATGGGGGAGAGAGATTTATTTATTGTTAGAAAAAATATTGACACTTCTGGCCTCCCTGGTTTAGGATGTGTGTGAGGTGTTAGAGGGAGTGGCTAAGAATTATTCCAGGAGTGCAAAACTTGCCCAAAATTAGGGCTCAGGGTTAGGAATTATGTGGGGATAAGAGGATAGATCTCTGCTGAGGCCAAAATCTGAGGCAACGATGGAGCACTGAGAGCAAATTCCTCCAGGGTAAAACAGAAAAGGAGTGAGTCTGCAGCCAAGCCTGTGTCCTATGTGCGGGGGGCAGACGATTCATTTCTAGCAGCAGCTGGCCATACTCTTGGCAGTGCCAGAAGGAGAAATGCCCAAACAGAACAGTCCCCGCCGCTTAATGACACAGAGCTAACCACACCCTCTAATACGGGACTACAGGACCATTGCCCTTTATGACAGCTTGTCATAAAGTTACATTTTCCTCCTTGAGACACGGGCTTTCTTCAATGTGGAACATTTTGTAAATGGTTTGGTAATCCTTGTAAATTATGGTCAATTTTAATTTTATAATTTAGTGACTTTGTTTCAAGAATACTTGTATTTAGAAACAGCAAATGATTCTGATCACAGCAGGGACATAACATCTTGTTTTAAATTAACTGTATTAAATTAAAATAAAATGAGTCTATGTAATGACAGTAGCAAGGAAGGAACCTGGCACCCAGGTCAGAGGGGCCACAGCTGTTTGGTGTCTTGAGAAGCCTGTTGTGGGGAGCAGGGGAGGCTGAGCTGCAGATGACCAGGAGCCCGGTAGTCACAGGTGTCCCCTCCTGGCTGTCGTCTATGGGTGGCTTAGCCAGGGAGTCCATGCCCAGGTTCCAAAGGGGAGACCATCTGCTTGGTCTTGGCAGCTGACATCCTGACCTGGGGAAGCAAAGAAGAGAACCTGCTCACGGCTGGTGTGGCCCTGGGTACCAATCGCGTTTATAAACTGGGTTCATTTGTCTCTGTCTCCCAAGTGCAAATGGTTTCACAACGCAGACTGAAGTAGAAGTGTAAGGATCCTCAAACCGTACTGTGCTCCAGTCATGGAGGAAACTGATCAGAAATCAGCCATCCCTTCAAGTGGAGCTCATCCCTTCTAGGCTGGGGCATGTCCCCCTTCCGGCCCAGCAGGTCTGTCTTCTCTTCTTAGGTCATCGACAGCCTTATTTATTAGAAGAGGCCCATTTCTCCCAAATCACTTGGTCAGTGGGGTTTTGTTCTACTTTTTTAAAAAGCTTTAATTGAATTTATTGGAGTGACATTGGTTAATAAAATTATATAGCTTTCAAGTGTAAAATTCTATAATATATCGTGCGTATGTTGTATTTTATATTCATTACCCCAAGTCAAGTCTCCAGGTAAGAATTTTAAAGATTGCATAGGTTTTATTTCAGATTGTGAACTGCTAATGTCTTGGGTGGCCTGGCCTGATAGTTTCCTGGAGCTGACCTGAACATTTCATGAGACTGATCATGCAATTTGTACTCAGTTTTTTCCCCTAAAACTGCCTCTGCCAGTGAAGCATTCCAATGACACAGAGCTAACAACACAAGATTTAACTACTTTAAAACAATTAAAATGTGTAACTATGGTTTACAGGAGCTTGTGTTCTATGTGACATGAGCTGACACAGAGAAATCCACTGATAAACTGATATTGAATTCCGGAGAGGGAGGAAACCAGAGGTGTTCAGACGGTCCAGTGCTTTCTCTTTCTCCCCTGAGAGGTGCCTCAGGTCCTGAGTGCAGGTGGGCTGTGCACATCTTTCCCAATAAAGGGGTCTATTATACTCAGAGCAAGGACCTAAGCATTTCCATCCTCCCCAAATAGGCAAAGATTTGCTCCTAAATTTACAAATGGTAAAACAGAAAAGCCATTTAGCTGAACAGTGAATGAAGTCTGACCTGACTCATTTGCACCCATTGTTGCTCTGGGATTTATTTATATTGGTGTTATTTTTAGATTCCAAATATATATCATCAAAGACACTGTGGTTTTAATCATTTTTATGGAAGCCTGAATGTCACACATAATACTATTTTCATAAGAAAAAAATCCCCAAGCAAATGCCGTTAAAGCCGGGTTACAGAATACAAAGCAGAAAGTGAAAACGTTATCATTCTTATTTTTTTATTTTTTTAACTTCTCTAGTGCTCCAGGCTCCTTCTAAGTTAGAGATGATACCACGGACTTCAGCACAATGGCTTTTACTTGGGCAAGCGCGAATTTTCCAGTGATGGCAGTAATTAGAAAAACTCCATTGCCTCCTTATTTTCTTTTTATGAAATCAATGAAAATGTAAATGTGCTGTGTGCTTTTGTGTGAAGGTTCTCACCCAGCGTTGCTGCCATCTCTCACTGGAATCCAATTACATCCCCAGCCCAGCACAGGGCCCAGGGCTGTGTGGGGACGCGGAAGATGAGATGAGAGGCCACCAGTTAAATTCTTTTTTCAGCTTCCAGGATGCAACCCTGGGAAAGCTTTCCTTTCCTTTTACATCTTGCAAAAAGAATTATTAACCTTAAAATCGAAAAGGGATGGATCTTACGCCCTTTTAGAAGCTGACTTGGGACGAGCAAAGCTGAAAAAGCCTTAGAGTAATTTGAATTCCTCCAGGTTGTTCCTTAATAAGTTGGCTGTTGTTAAGGGCGTTGCGCTGACTGGATTTGATCTTGGTACAGCATGCAGGAGATGAATGCTGCCCTTAATTTGGGTTAATTAGGTTTCTGTTTTTCCTGTGGATGGTTCTTTACATTTGACTCCCACGGGAATCCAGTGTGACTTTCAAAGCCACCAGGAGATTCAGAGGCTCTGTGTGTGTAGTGGGGCTGCCACAGTCTGCTGCTGCCCCTGGGACACCCCAAATGTCCCCTCCAGTAGGGAGTGTTTACATGATCCTTATCACTTGTAACTATTATGGCAGAACCATCAATTAGCTCTCTACTTGCAAAATAACACCTGGGAAAGCTTTCTTCCACAAACTTGTTTAACCTTTTTTCTCTCCTTCCCTTCAGTGACAGGTTAAGATTTACGATTTTTAAAGACTGCTGCAGCACCTGGGTTGATGTTATCACGTTGATGAGAAATGCCTTAGAGCAGGGTTAGGGCAAGAATTGCAGTTCATTAAGAAGGAACTTTACCCTAAAAGCAAATGTAGTGTTTCCACTAATAACATTCTAGAGAACAATTAATTCTGACAAGGCAGACCTTGGGTGGGGCCGCTTAGATTATTGGTGAGAAGCCCATCTGGCTTTGGACTCTGGGAACTTATCTTCTGAGCAGCCCGCCCCCCTTCTCCTGCCCCATGAATGATGGGGGTGGATGAAGATCAGAACTAAGTTCCCAACAGTTTTAATATTTCCAAAAAGAGAGAGGAAGAGAAGCCAGTAAGGCACACCCAGATTTAAATCACTCAATTAATTGGTGAATGCGTGTTTCTTTTTGGTTTTTTTTTTTTTCATCCTTTAAAATCTGGGTTCAATTTAGTGTTCCTAAAAAACACATTGGGATAACAGATGAGATTAAGCCAGCTGTCTCAGCTGGGCTTGCAACCTCGGTTGTGACCTACGCATTTCTAATATTCCCTTCCTGCCTCCGCCACCCCCGCTGCCTCTTCATTAGCCCAGTTATTAGAGAGTCCGGACACTTCACACTGCGCGGTAGTCGGGTGATGAAACACGGGTTTATTGCAAAGATGTAATCTACTGTCCCTGTTTGTAAGGAGCCGAAACAAGCATGCTTTGTGTGCACAGATCGTAGAGAGTCATGTATCTTCTTTCATTCTTAGCTGTCAGCTACATCGCCCAAACTCCAGATAGCCATCAGATTGTGTTTAATGGGCTGCTGTTTTTTCCCCCCATCATCTAGATATGGCTATGACTCTAAGGGCCTATACCTAAGTCAAGACTCGCTAAATTTGGAAGTATGACGTTCATCCTGTGAAGGGTGAGCATGACACACAAACAGTATCTGCATGCCTTTGAGAATGGACTGAATGGACCCTTCCTATCTCTGGGCAGTGGATGCGGCTGCACAGTGAAACAGCTGATGGCCAAGGGCTTCAAAGTAGGACCTTATTCTCACTCAAATGAAACAGTATCTTTTTATATGCTCTTTAAAAGAATTTTTCATAATTATAACAAGTACAGATCAATGAAACAGAGGGAAATAAAATTTTAGTTCAATAAATAGGTTCTTTTTGTTTTCTTCCATCTGTCCTCCGTGTGAGAAATCCTCTTGTGGAGACCCCAAGGGATGGGGCATCTTGGTCAAGGCCCTGGATGAGGGTTACTTATCCTTTTAGAGATCTCAGCTAATTTTATGGGAACCTTGAATGATAGAAGCCACTTGGGTCTAGAATCCAAGAAGAAGTCCAGGATCGGACTGTGGGGGAGGCTGTGGGCTGTGGTGACTGAGGACTCGAGAAGGGCCAAGCTCTGTGGAAAGTTCTGCGGGAAGCTCCCCATCCTCCTGTTTTTCTACCCCCAAACACAGAAAAAAATAATTTCCCTTCTAAGCTATGGGGCCATTAAATGAGAAATTCTTTTAGAAGCAACTAGTACAGTGGGTCATTGTTACTAAGTTCTCAGAAGTATTAGTTTCCCCCTTTGCATTGGGAATTTTATGAAATCTCTCCAAAGTCTGTAAATAAGTGAGCACCAGCAAAGCAAATTCAGATTCAACTTTTATTTAAAGACAAGAGTGTCATGCAGACTGTCATTTTTCAGACTCTTAGGAACAATCTTTGCTGAAACACAGAAGATAACAATTAGATAATGTTATTTGCATTGGAGGACACACCACTGATTTTCAGTGAACATTATACCTGTGTGGGGTGGGTGCTAGAAAGGCCCACTCCCTCTCTCCTCTCCTCCCTGCCAGACGCATCCTTCCCTGCCAGCCTTTCAGGAAGAAGAGAATGCATAACTAATTGGGTGGATTACAGGGAATGTCACTGGATTGTTCCTTCCTGCTTCGTGGGGTCAGGCCTTATTTTTGTCTCTACTTCACCAAGCTCTATCTAAGCACACACATCATTGTTTTAGACTTGTGCAATGGGTCTGTCCAGTTGAGGAGTGGATGGTGCCATGATCGAGGCTTCAACCTTAATGGGGAAAACCATCCTTACAGACTTGTAGTGGGGGTCACCTCTGTCAGGGCACATCGTCAGAGCTGTGTACTGAGATGCCATGCACTAGCACTCCTACCATGTCACATACTCCCAGCTTGCTCACACTCCCAGCTCTTGGGGACAACAGAATTGACCACGTGTCTCAGCTCCTCAGTGGACATGAGATCCCTGCTTCTAATTCTGCACTCCTCATGGCTAGTAAACTTCTTCTTCTTAAAATGTCTGCCTATTAACCATCTGTTCCCCAGTCAAGTCCTGCCTCTAGTCCCTCTGGTCTACCTGGGGGATGGGTCAAGGTGAAGCAGACCATCATCCACAATGAAAGGGTATCAGGGTAGAGAATTGAAGAGCCAGCACAAAAGTTCCTGCACCAGGACTGAGGACCTGGATGTAGCTCTGGGAGCCACCGAGGTGAACACTCTGGTCTTGGCTGGCATGACCCAAAAAGGCCCTCTGCTGGTGTGTGCCCACCCAGCACACAGATCTGTGGAGAAAAACACTATGCCCCTCCTCCTGAGAGTTCTGTGCCTTTCCCACTCTTTTTAGGCAAATTAAATCAACAACTACAGCAATAACAACAAACTGAATTCAGTTCCTAATCATTTTCCTCAATCATGCCTACATAGTATCAACAGTCCAGCATAAAAATAAAGCAAAAAAAGTCAGTGAGCTAATAACAATGCCGGATAGGAAGTTTATCTTTTGTTGAACTGACTTTGACTTTGAGTGTGGCACAGATGGTGGGAAAGTAAGTGTCTCCATCACTTATAATGTCCCAGTTTCATCATCCCTAAAATGGAGGCTGTATTGTCCACTCACCTTCACATGATGATGGAGAGGCCTATCTGATGGAGGAGTGGAGTCTGAAAATTAACATTATTAAAGCATGGTATAATAAAAGCCGTGGCTATTCTTTCATCATTTGTGTTAGTTTTTTTTTTTCCCCCTGTGGTCTTCTCAAGGAGCAAGAATAAGTCACTTTGCTCCTTGGAAAATAAGCCAATATGCTTGATAAGCGAGTGTTAAGGGCAATATTTTCAAAGGGGCCAAAGGGCAAAACTGGAGCATATGAGCTAATGTTCTTCCACATTACTTGGTGGGGACAAGACATGAAGTTCACAGTTTATCTTTAATTGGCATGAACAGAAAGATGAGCTTCAAGGAGGAAATGAGTCAGAGGCTCGGGGGTTGGGGAAATTCCTGACAGATGGGGAGGGGGGGGTGTTGATGACCCCAGGGAGCTGGGGAAGTGAGGGTGGCTCTGGCACAGGCCTTGCCAATGCTTTCCAACATGTCTTGTTTGCAAAGATTCACATCATCCTGGTTCAGCTTCAATGTGAGACCATCCTAGGCCCAAATCAAAATGAACCCCTTGAAGCTCCATGCCTGTGTGACATTTGTTCACATTGGAGTCTCAGCCAAGGCCTCTGAGGTCTTGGAAGGAGGCATCACAATTTCTATTTTTGTAGATGCTCAAAAAAAGGGAGGGTTGCCACTGAGCAGCCTGTCATAAACAATACCATTATGACTTCTTAGCTGGCCCAGAATTCTTTGCGGTAACTTCTTTGAACTCTTCTGCCTTCATTAATATCAAAACTTCAGTTAAATCATCAGAAGAAGGTCCTAGGTCCCATTAATAGATTTCTAGACTATTGTCAACACCCTCTCCTCTCTTTTTGTGTTGCACATATTCAAGGATCTGCTTCTCAATTTCTTCTCCAGGCTAGAAGCTTCCTAGAATGAGTCCTCTGATGTATTATCCATTGAATTCCTCTTTTAAAACATTGTGCAAAGGCAATTGTTTTCTCATTCTGCCCCAAAAACTGAAGCAAAGTTCTGTTGCTGCTGTCTCCTTTCATCAGCTTCTGGGGGTGGGATGGGGAAGGGTTAATACTTAAGAGAAGAGTGATCAACTTTGCAGGAAGATTCTTCCACCATGAGGCTTAAAGTATGAAAAAAGAAGGGATGCCCCCTCCCAATTTCTGACAAAATCATAAAGGTGGTTTTATTCTTTTTAAAAGTATTTAGTGGGACTGAGAAGGCCTGGAGGCTTTGGTAAACATATGCAGCCATCTCTGAAACAATAGAAACCAATTAATTCCTCAGTTTCCTGGTTCCAGGTGATGTAATTTGCCAAGGATGGTAGAGATCATGTCCCCATACATCTAACTACCTGTCAGTTGCCTTGGCCTGAATATCCTTACCCCATCCTACCCACTTACCAATGTTTAAAGCCAGTTCTAGATGCTTTTGTCAGCTTATTGTCAATAATCTCAATTCAGTCAGTCTTTTGGTTTGTGTATTGGAAACATGGTCTATAATTTATTTTTGCCCATGATGTATTGGTTTGTTTTTATACAGACTTAAATCAAATATGGATCTAATTATATCACATGAAACAATAGCTCTTTAAAATAAAATCTTTGTAGCACACAAATTACTAGTCATGTCCTATTAATTTGACACCTCAGCTAACTACCAGGATAACAGATTTCCATGCATATCACTTAAATCCTGTGATTAAAACATACTAGATTTTCTTGGGTTGTATTCAAAGAAGCATAGCCCAGTGAAGGGCGGGGCCAGGGAGGGGCATCTATGAGTCTGTTTTCTGAATACAAATTTTGGAAAATCATGGTTTGTGAGACTGTTTCTCACAAAACTTCATATTTAATAAATTAAAGGCACATGGTTAGGTGCCTAAAACCATAAATTACTATCAATTAAAAAGTAGCACCAAATGAAAAAGTTATGGCAAATTAAATTTTTTTCTAAAAAACTGAGATGCCCATCAGTAAATGAATGGATCAAAAAACTATGGTACATTTACACAATGGAATTCTATGCAGCAGAAAGAAAGAAGGA